>BGNK01003067.1:83839-153925 GCA_003297005.1 Symbiodinium sp. clade A Y106 | reverse complement strand
CACCACCCAACCCTTCCCCTGAAAGGCCTTTCCAGCCTGCATGGCTGCAAGCAACAGCACACAAGCATGCCGCCCATACCTGAAACATGTTCACAGTCAATTAGAATAGGGTTTTGGGGCCCATTGTACTATAACTATAGTAAGGAACCACCAAAACAGTATAGGTAATTATTTAGGCCCCTGTACTACATCCTTATAATAGCCCTTATAGTAGCCCTTATAGACCCCTTTAAAGGAACTGTATAGTAATTCTTTACGTCCCTCTAGTAACCCCGAAGCCCGGGAGGTGCTCTATATCCTGTCGCGGGGGCTCGTTGCGCTGAACAGCCGCGTTGGCGGACTTGGCGAAGTCTGGGGCGAGGACGAGTGGTTTAGGGTATAGGGTTTCAGGATGTGCTTCGGACTTCACGGTTTTAGCGTTTATAGGGTCAAGGTTTCAGAGTTTTCAGGAAATCCCAAAACCCTAAACCCTAAACCCTAAACCTACCTTGGCATGAACGGCTGATGTGAGGAAGGTAGGCTAGCCCCAAAGTCTGAGCCTGAAATCCTCTGGGCTCTTTGGAGTACCATACTTTAATACTTTTTTCTTAAAGGAACCCTTATGAATTACAGTTCATACTTTTTCCCCCTGGTTACTTAAAAGCCCAGGAAATCCTAGGCCCCGAACTGAAATCAGGCTTGAGGTGTTCAGCAGTGCACCATCCGTAAGTTCTATCCTGTGCTATGCTACCAAAGACATGCATGGACGCCTATCTAGAGCTTATCGTCTGTATGCTGGTTCCTCTCCGAGGTTAACCAATCTCTTTGTTATGATCGGAAAAGAAAATGGCAAGGTACTCAAACATGTATGTACAACAGAGACTGTGGGTAGGCGTTGCAATTTTACACCAAGAGAAGGGTCTTGGAGTCGTGACGTCTTAGGGTCCTGGGGTGCTAGGGTGTTTGGGTCTAAGGCCTATAAGTCCTAACCTGTTAACCCTACACCCCACATCCCATGGCCCTCAGCCCTGAATCCTGAAACTAACCCGATTTGGATCATAATTCATACTAGCGAAGCACAACCTTCAGAAGGAACGGAAGCGATAATGTTTAAAAGCCGCTTTCAAGAATGCCCTTTTGCTTTATGCTCGAACACGTAGTAACAGTACGCATTTCTTAGGGTTCTTTACATCCGTTTATATTACCCTAAACCCTAAACCCTAAACCCTAAACCCCTAAACCCCTAAACCCCTAAACCCTAAACTCAATATTGCAGAAATCACAGAAGCCCTGGGACAGTTATTGAGGTCCTTGTACTCAACCCCAACCCTGCCGCAAGCCCCTCAGAAAAGTTGAAGGAAAACCTGAAAGGAATTCCTCTGAACTGGGCTTTGGAGTACCATACTTGAATCCCTTTTTTCTTAATGGAACCCTTATGAAATAAAAGTTTATACTTTTTTCTCCCTGGTTACTTAAACGCCCAGTGAAGAAGCCCAATAATATAGGGGCCTAAAGAATTGCCTATACTACTTCGGGGGGTTCCTTATTATAATTCTACTACAATATGCCCCAAAACCCTATTCTAATTAATTAAGGCCCCATAATCTGGGTAGGGCTTTGGGACATTGTATATTTTCCCTTATTGGGCTTAAGAGGATCTTATTTACTAATATTTTTCAAAGGCTTGAAAAGCGCCACCTAGTAATAAAATCCATGAGCGGAGCCCTGAAAGGCCCTAAGCGACACTACAAAGCACATCGTCTGTTTCTAAACCCTAAACCCTAAACCCTAAACCCTAACCCTAAACCCTAAACCCTAAACCCTAAACCGGAAACCAAACCGAAAAATCTAAACACCCTGAACCAAAAGCCCTAAGCCAAACCTGAAGCGCTAGGCCCTTAGCCCCAAACCCTAAACAAACCTAAAACCCTAAACCCCAGACCCCAGGCCTTAAACCCAAAATGGCCTAAACCCTAAACCCAAGCCGTTTAAAACTCCAGCTTTTTCTCTGAGGACTTCGTGCTGTCGGATACCTCCCTGGTCAGACCTGTCTCGGGGTCTTCTGGGATGCAGAAAGAATCAGTGGCCTGGGTTTCGGGTTTAAAGTTATATAGTAGAAGCCAGAAAGTTGGAACATCAGTAGCCTCATGCCCTTAAAGTAAAGTAAAGGGAATCCCAGCATGAATCATCCTAAATCGATGTTCCAACTTTCTGGGGTTCACTATNTATAGTAGAAGCCAGAAAGTTGGAACATCAGTAGCCTCATGCCCTTAAAGTAAAGTAAAGGGAATCCCAGCATGAATCATCCTAAATCGATGTTCCAACTTTCTGGGGTTCACTATAAGGGTTTAGGGTTTCAGTTTAGGGTTTAGGGTTAGATTCGAGCAGTAAGAAACCCGAAGAAAGATTATGGACGCGGGAGTTCGGTTTAGGGTTCAGGGTTTTAAGGAGTTTATCAGGCTATAGATGTTTTCAACGTGACTTTCGTCTGGGTTCTTCTTTAGTTCCACGCCTGTAATGGTTTGTACAAGGTTTGCACATTTTTTCAAGCGGTTTCAACGAGCTTAGGGGTTAAGGGTTTCAAGGTTGGGGCTTCAGGTTTTGGGTTCAGGAGTGCTGTTTGGGATGGAATAAACGATACGGCTGATGGACAAAATCCTGCATTACCCATTATAAGGAATATACCATAATTCCCACAGTTTAGGGTCCTTAGGGTCATGCAGGATTTTGTCCATCAGCCGTATGGGGGTCCTGGGATGCAACCTGAAAATCTTGTGACATCACTTATGAGGCTCTCCTACAGTAGAAGCCAGACAGTTGGAACATAATTGCCCTCATACCCTTAAGGCAAAGTATAGGGGATCCCAGCATAAATCATCCTAAATCCATGTTCCAACTTTATGGGGTTCACTATACTACTTCCGGTCCCAAGCCTTGTTAGGGGACCCCACGTAGACCACAAGAGTAGGATCCTCCCTGGGGCCCCTCCTTTCAGGAACCACCGATTACAAACCCCGAAAGACCCGTAGAACACCCTGATAAGTTCTACAAAAACTTTTGAAACCCTTTAACACGTAAACCCTCAACTCTACGGCCTAGAAAGCCTATAAGAGTGTAAAATGACGGCCTGGAAGAGGTCCGTCGCAGGCCATCCGGCCTATGGACCCAGGTTATCAAAACCTCTGACAACAGTAGCCAACCAAAAATCTGCACTCCTAGTACAAGCTGAAGGTGGACCCATCTCTGCACCCACCAACAGGTGCACTAGGCACACAGCCAAGGTATGCCCTGACCTACCTGGAGATCTTAAGCCTAACGCGATCGGACTTCGTGCAGGTCGACCGGTGCTTCCGTAATTTAGGGTTGGGGTTTCGGGCTTTAGGGTTTAAGGTTTAGAGTCTAGGTTTGTGCCACTGCTTCATATATAACTTGTTAAACACTGCCTGGACCCCAACTAATGTAACCTACGGTTTTTAAGGACCTGTGTAAGGGAATCAGAATAGGACCCTCAAAAGGTAGGCTTGTCGGGGTCTAGGTGTTTCATACTTGTTCATGTCTTTTTAGGTTGTAATATATGTCGTTTTCTGTACAGGATGTGATACGAGCTCAGAAGGTTGTGTAAGAGTTTTACACGGTTCACGAGGTGTTGTTCGAGAATCTTTGGCCCTCTTTAGGATTTGGGTGAGGTTTATGTTGGTAGTGCTTTGTGCTTAGACTGTGTGTGGTTTGGTGTTCAGTTTACGAAATCTTGTATTTGGGGTTCAGGGTTGCGGCTTTGGGATTCATGGTCTAGGGTTTAGAGTTTCTGGCGTCAGGGGATGTGGTTGCATGCCACATTAACCTGTGCTGCAGAACCTACACATTGGCAGGGTGCTTGCAACGCCTGCAAAACGACAGATTTTAGCAGCTTAGAGTACGGTCCATGGGTTCCAACTGAAAAATTCAAACATTCCAGGTTTGATTGTTTATGTGTTTTGTGTTTTGATTTTGCTTTAAGCTTGGTATGACGGTGATGTGTTCCACTCAACTTGTCCCCTTCCGATCTTTGTTATTCTTCCATGGTTTGGGCAGTCACGTGATTTTGCCTACCAGTGTTGTCAGCAGTGCTGGTGTCCGCACCGCATGTGGTGTTGTTCCCCTTTAGACCATCTGCACAGACGCCGAGTTCTACCGGCAGGATCACTAGGCTAATTATCGTAATCATAGCGATCGGCATCGCCGTAGCTTTCCTTGAGCTCGATATCGACAGGTTATTCACAGAAGACGGCCATCCTGCCCAGAGCTCTACCGTGTGGTGCGGCGCTACTGCGTTCGGTTGGCTGTGTGCCTTGGCGGAGGCAGAAATATGGCAGCCTGTTTCAGCACCAACCTTATTCCCTAGGCCCTCTTTTTTTATGTACATCATCACCAGCACCATGAGTACAATCATCGTCGTCACGGTTATCATCGCCGTCATCATGATGATGTGGTCTGAGGATGTGATCGCCGTCATCGTCGTGATCAGTACCCTCATTATCAGCATTCTCATTCGGATCATCGTCGTCATCATCATGACCACCACCATCATCAGCCCCATCATCATCATCATCACGATCACCACCATCACCATCATAATCAGCAGCAGCATCATCAACATCCGCAGCATCATCACCACCGCAAGCATCATCACCACCATCATCCTCGTCATAGCCATCATCACGGTCATCACCATAATCATCATCCTCAACACCACCATCGTCATCGTCACGCTCGCAAATTTGATCTTCATCAGCGCCGAAGAGAACATCACTTTTCCTTTGAGCATCGATGTCATATTCCTCTTTTATCGTCAACCTCATCATGATCACCACCATCATCACAATCTTCATGTCAATCTTACTTCCATCTTTATCTTTTTGTTCATTTTCATCTTCATCATTAGCAGAGCAGCAGCAGAACCTTCAGGAGCATCATTGTCATATGCGCAGCATCTTCTTCCACATCCATCATCGTCATCGTGGCGACCTTCACCACCACAGGCATGCCACAACCGTCATCGCAAGGGCCGCTTTATCATTCTTGTCGTCATCATCTGTTTCGTCTCGTCACCCCCCTTCTCTTGTTCGTTGTCGTCGTCGTCATCGTCGCGGTCGTTCTTGCTGTCGGCACCACCAGCAGCACTATCACCACCATCCTCACTAACAACGGCAACATCAACATCGGTCTCTATCGCCATGCCATTCTGATGTTCATTCTCAATGTCATCCTCATCCTCATCTTCTTCCTCTTCTTCCTGAAGAGTAGTCATCATCTCCCATAGCCCTTTGACACTTAGAACACAAGAATCGACCGAAGCCGTAGATACAGCGATACTACGAGGTACCGAGGCATCCTCCAAGAGGCCAAGAGACGTCTGCAGCAGCGGACTCCGGTTCCCTCGCCGCCCGTGTCCTCGCCGCCCTCACCGCCGAACTCGCCGCTGCCTCCGGAAGTGCCCCGGTCTTTGCGGTTTTAGGGTTTAGGGTTCCTCCAGCAGGGTTTAAAGGTTAGGGTCGAGGGTCCAGGGTCGGGTTTCGGGTCATTTTTTGTTGGGACCTTCTCGTGAAAGCTGGATGCTGAAGGAAAACGGGCCCCTTATGATTTTATAGGTGACTATAAACGACAACCGATAATGCCCAAAAGCAAGCCGTATACAAGCCCCTTCAACACCCTTAAGCCTTATAACATCCCTTCTTATGAAGTGGCTGCTGGGGAACCTAGGTGCACATGCCTCCCCCGGCCTCGCCTCTGGGTGGCAGTTTAGAGAGATGCTGCGGATGGTGGTTCAGGGTGGTTCAGGGGCGAGGGTGTAGGGTTTAGGGCTTAGGGATTGAACTAAAGGGGGCTAGAAAGAGGATATTCTTACAACTTAATGATAACATTCAGGCTTCTTGATGGCACATTTCGCCTGGCTGGCGACAGCTACAGCAGCTACAGCTGCGCACACCAAACTATACTCACTGTTGCGAGGATGCAAGACTAAACGGTCACAGACCAAAAAACCCAATGATACACCAAACCCTAAGCCCTAAACCCTGAATGAACCCTATAGACCCTAATCCCTGATCCCGGAATCGTCCGAGATTGGCCCCCCCGAGTATTGCGCTTGAAGCCCGAAGCTCGAAAGCCTGAGTTTTGAGCCCAAATTCCTAAACCGAGGTTTAGTGTTTAGGGTTTAGGGTTCAGGGTTTAGAACTTCCTGAACCGAGGTTTAGTGTTTAGTTTAGGGTTTAGGTAATGCTATAACCCTATGGGATGCTGCTGGCAGATCGGACAAGGGCCGCTAAGCAAAAATGCTGCAGCCCGAAGTCTGATCCTACCTCAAATGGAGGGGGCTATAAGTTGTAAAAGCATAGTGACCTTATGTAGAACCCTAGTTACTACTTCCCATGATCCTTGGAGTATAGCCTGAACATTCAGTGCTTCTGCTTTTGGTTTCTCGTTTATGGTGGTGCTAGTGTTGGGGTGGGTTTTGAGGTTTTGGGGTTGCGGGCTTGGGTGTTTTGCTCTAGGGCTTTAGGGTACCCTAAACCCCACAACCCCTGAGCCCTAAACCTAGCTATGAAGGCCCCTGGCACAATACCCTAAACCCCCTAAGCCTCCTCCAGCCCAGTATCATGAATCCCTGCAGGAATCCCTTGCAAAATCATGCCCAAAGTGTGAAGGACACTGTATTTCCGGGTCATGAAGGCCTCCGTAGTAGGGTTTACGGCTCAGGGCTTCTTCGGATCTTTTTTCAAAAGTCGGACCACAAGTGAGGGCATCAAGCTTATGGTTTGAGGATGGTAGGGGGCCAGAATTTGAAGCTCCCTGGGATGAAGCCTTCAGTAATTTCGGGGCTGGGCTGGGACATTTTGGGTCTAGGGAGTCTGAGGTTGTGGATAAAGAAGCCCCAAAAAAACCCCTAAACCGAAGCCCTTAAGCTGTAAACCCGAAGCCCTAAACCCTAAACCCTACACTCTACGGTTTGAAAGTAGGTTAGGGTAAAGTCCAGGTACCGAATGGTGATACAAGAAATTATAAGGCCCAAACCCTAAGCACTACCTGCAGAGACTATTTCCTTAACCCGAGTACCTAATAATGGAGCCTCTTGGAATTCTTCGGACCCTTACAGTAGAAGCCAGAAAGTTGGAACATCATTATCCTCGTGCCCTTAAAGTCAAGTTTAGGGAATCCCAGCATTAACCGCCCTAAATCCATGTTCCAACTTTCTGGGGTTCACTATAAGGGGAAGACCTAAACAAAGCCCAAAACCCTAAAGTCAGAAGCCCCAAAGTCGTAAGCAACCTGAAGGCCCCCCACACCTAAAGCCTTAAACCCTACAAACCTAAAGCCCTCAACCCTAAACCCTAAACCCTAAACCCTAAAACCCTAAAGCCCTAAAGCCCTAAACCCTAAACCCTAAACCCCACAAACCTAAAGCCCTCAACCCTAAACCCTCTCAGGGGCCGGAGGAGAACCGCACGCTCCGCGCGCTCCGTCAAGTTCTTGGACAACAGCGGCTCTGAAAGCGACTCCGATGGTTTGGCGTTCAGGGTTTTAATTACTGTACAGTAGAAGCTAGAAAGTTGGAACATCATCAATTGCCTCATGCCCTTAAAGTAAAGTAAAGGGAATCCCAGCATGAATCATCCTAAATCGATGTTCCAACTTTCTGGGGTTCACTATAGGGTGTTTCAGGGTTTAGGGTTTGGGAATCCCGGTGTTGAGGGGATTCGAGATTAAAGATTTGGGTTCAAGGTTGTAGGGGATGCTCCGTGAAACTGCCGGAAAGAAGGCATCCCCGATCATTTAAATTTAGGGTTCGGGGATTCGGGCTGAAAAAAGGGTTTGAGGATCTATAATACTTAGTAGCTGAGTGGATACACTTTACACTTTTTGGGGATAATATTACCCACTATAAAACTGAAAGTGTACACTTTTTTGGGGCTTGTGAACTCAGCAACTAAGATAAGGGATTCGGGTTTAGGGCTTTTGAGGGTGTTTAGACTCTGGAGATGTAGAGTTTAGAGGTTGCGATTAGTTTGAGGCCTTTTTAGGGGTTTAGGGTTTAGGGTTTAGGGGATTTGGGGTTTCGAATGGCCCTTAGTTGAAGGTCCCCGCTGAACTGCAGTAGGTTTTGTTAGGATTGTATGCGGGATTTGATAGGGAGCCGCGTCGCTGGCTTAAGTTTTCGGTATTTATTGGGCTTGGGGGTTTCGGGTTTACATAGGGTTTGTGGTTTGAGGTTGCAGGGGATTTCGGTTTCTGATTTGGGCATGAGCGCTCTATGGTGAAGTGATTTTGGGGCTCAGTGTGGAAGGCAACTGCAGGGCTTATGGGATCCCACGCATATGTGCAGTGAGAACCTAAGAACATGGATCCTCTGTCCGAAACCACTGGGTGCATTATAGAGGTCGAAAAGAGTTACTACTTGTGCATACTTGTACTATTCCTTAGGGTACAACTGTACGACATTATCAAACATCCCAAAACCATTCTAAGGTCCCTGTATTCGGCCTTTCGGTGCTGCACTTCCTGAAACCCCAAGCCCTACAGCCGATATCGGAGTTTCCGAAAATAGGGGAGCCTAATATAAAATATAGTACCCTAAATAGTAGGATCCTTATTATAAGGACCCCAAAATAAGGTACCCGTAATTGTCGGAAAGTCCCATACTAGGGTTGTTCGGGCTTTCGGTACTGCGTGTCCCCAGGCCTGCCTGGATCCGTCAACAGCGCCAGCGACTCGATACAAGGACACCCCTAAACCCTGAACCCTACAAGCCCTAAACCCCCAAACCCTAGGCCCTAAACCCTGGACCCCTAACGCCCTAGAGCCCGAAAGCCAAGAAAACTCGATACACTACAGTAAACCCTGAGCCCCTAAAGCCCTGGGGTATATTATACTATAATTATAATAAGAAACCACCCAAATGCCCTATTCGAATTATTAAGGCCCCTACATTATACCAGGACACACGACGGCGTGAGTGTGGTCCGATCGGGGGAGCCCAACAGGCTTTGCAATCAAGAGCGGCGCATGGTCCTAAACCTTACATTTAACACTGTAAACCCTATAAACCTAAACCCCTGAAGTTTAGGGTTTAATGTTTCTAGGCCCTAAACCCCAATCAACCCTCAAGATTGAACCCTAAACCATCAATCCCAAAGCTATCAAGCCCAAGGAGCCCCCTAGACCCTTCAAGCTGGGATAAAGAAAGACCCAAGCAAAAGCCTTGGCTCAGGTTTAGGGGTTTTGGGGGTATCCCGAGCCTCCGGTTGTCGATTCATTGAGCTGGAGCCCTTAACAGGGCGCGTACTGTGATGTACAAGTCATTAACATGGGTAGGGTAGGGGCCTTTATAATTAGAATGGGGTTTTGGGGGCTCCTTTTTATATTTATAGTATAATTTACCCCACAACCCTCTTCTAATTATTAAGGCCCTACATTAGCTCTCATATTCAGCCTCTTTTCCGGGGTCCGGGGTCCGCACGGATTACGCCACTCTTGCAAGTAGCCCATCAGGAGCCCTATTCTTGTTCATATTATGGGCTTAGGGTTTAGGGTGTTGATAATGTCTGGGTTCTGGGGTACCATACTTGAGTTCTTTCTAGGTAGCCGTTCCTTAAAGGAGCCATTATAAAGCAAAAGCTTTTACTTCTAATCCTTGATTACTTCAAAGCCCGGTTGCCTGATGCTATCACGATTACTAGGATTGTTCGTATTCTTCTTCTTATCACTAGGACCCAGAGCAAGCCCTTATTCTCGTTTTTAGGGTTCAGGTTCCCTTACAGCCCCCGTTCAACCAAAAAAGGCACCGTTTTTATTCCTAGGTTACTCTTAGGTCACCATGTTTATTCCTAGGTTACTCTTAGGTCTAGGTTATTATTGTTAAGGCCGGCCCCGGTAGCAAGTCAGAAACCCTAAACCCCAAACCCTGACACTCTAAACCCTATACCGTAAACCTAAACCAAACCCTGAATGCTCTGATCCTGACTGCCAGACCCGGCAGTTGAATATTCGCCACAGGGGGTCAACTTTATACAAAACATACGGTTTGATGATCTAAAACAGGCAGTACCTATAATAAGGAATATACCTTGTTTCCCATAGTTTAGGGCCCTTAAGTTATTAAGGTCATGCAGGTTTTATTTCACCTGCCGTACTTAGGGTTTAGGCCTTAGGATTTAGGGTTTGGGGTTTTGTCACAGGCTCCATATATAGTGCTATTATGGACTTAGGCCCCAAAAGACCATCCTCATCACCGGGTTGAAGTTTGGGAAAAGAGGCCAGGGTTGAGGGTTGATCCCTGGCCACCGCGAAGCCTGAATTTTTGAGCACTTTGGCACTTCTGTCTCACTTCATTTTGAAGTTTGCTTTGTCTGCCAGCTGCTGCGAGCTCAGCTGCATGGGAAGACCCGGCAGCATGGGCGGTTTAGGTCTACGTTCCGAACAGTTGAAACAAGACTTAGACACTGAATCTGCAGTGCACTACTTGCTTTTCTTCTTTCGGTCCCCAACCGTAAACAGGCTGCTGCAATCCACGGTCGAGGTCGGGATCACAATTACAATGTTATGAGCTATGGTTCATGAATGTAGTAGGCAGGAAGCTTGTGAAATTTGCGATTAAGATAATTTTCGTCACGGGTCTTTGAATTTTCAACGAACCAATCAAAACCCTAAACCCTAAACCAAACCCCTTAGCCAAAGCCCACATTCCTGCTATGGTGAGTTCTGTCCCTGTTGGCGGCAGGCGGCAAGGCCTTAATGGCCCAAAGCAAGTTTAAAGTAGGAGTGGTGCTGTGAGCCTCGAGAGGGTTTAGGGGTTTAGGGCAAGTATACAGCAGAAGCCAAAAGTTGGAAACCCAATAGCCTCAATCCTTAAGAGTGATGTATAGAGAATCCCAGCACTATTTGGCCTTAATCCGGTTTGCAACTTTCTGGGGTTTACTGTAACGTAGGACCGGTGCTGCGAGCCTTGAGAGGGCCGCACTTCCTCGACCCGCATCAAAGCCTGCAGGCCCCAAGCAGTAAACCCGAAGCTCTAAACCAAAAGCCGAGAAAGACTCTGGTTTAGGGTTTAGGGTTGAGAAAGACTCTGTATCTATAGTCAGCATTGCAGTTCTTTTTGGGTTACCCTGAAGGATCCTAAGTATGAAACAGGTTAAACAAAAAGGAACTACAATGGAGACTGTAGGCACGTATGACCGTGTAAACCCTCATGAAGCCGTCGTCAAACCCATGATAAACCCCGATGATCTCCGCAGAAAGCTCTACTATAAGGGCCGATCCCGGGGCGGCGGGGCTCTAACTCAGGGGTCGGAATGATTTGTACTGGCATTCTCTTACAGTCCCCGTATGATTACAGCATATTATATATTCTAATATGCTCCCAAGCTAGTCTTGTGATTAGATGATAACTCCCTATAGTATAAGGGCTGGCGATATGCAGGTTGTCTTTTAACAGAACACTGGTGTTGAGATGTTTGCCATGAGGTCTTCGTTGGTTTTTCAGCTTGAAGCGGTGTTTACACGCATGTGTGTGTTACGAGCGTGCTTTGGGAATTAATATATACATAGATGTTTATGGCAAGGACATGAAGTGCGAATCAGGCTTAGGGCAAGGAGTGTCGGGGGCTTCGGGCAAATAGGGTGTTTAAACTTTCGAATCACAGGTTTAGGATGTCCGGGTTTAGGGGTTGAGAGTTTAGGATCTACTGTAGGGGTTTTAAAGTAGACTGATACTCGACATATGGGCTCCCAGCGCCTCTCCATCGCCTTTGGCGGAGCTTGGTATAGAAGGCGTGCTCGTCACAGACATGTGTTGGAGCATCGTCGAAAGTATCTGAGGCAAAGTCGTCCTTTGTAGAGTGCATAGGGACGACGCTGCGCCGTTAAATACGGCAGTCCTCCAGTTTTGGGACGTTGCCGGGGTAGCCGAAGGACCAGGAAGTCAGTTTAACACCAGAATTTCTACATGTCTTGCTGTCTGAGACTCCAGCTGTATGCAGACTCACTGATGCAGCACAGACAACTTTGTTCTATTCGAGCAACCACCAGAAAGCCTGCAGACCTGAACAGTGTAAACCGCAAACCCTAACTGTCTGCTAGCTCTTGAGTCCTTACCCGAAACCATGAAACACAGGTCCTCCAGGTGTCCCTGAGCAACTTCACCGCATTGCAGCCTGCTCCACGGGGGGTGGTCCTGACGCGTCGAGACTTGTTGCAGCAGATGGTGTTTGCATGGTTAACGGCTAGCTTTTAGGATTATGTAAGGTTTCGGGCTTACCAGATTTTTTACAATTATGTGAGGCTCTGCCATTGGGTGCCGGGGTAACTAGCCAGGGTAAATGACAGCGAGTACAAAAAGAATTGAAAAGATACGTCTTAGGTGGCGTCGCGCCACCCGCGATAGCCACGGTCCGATGTCGCGCAGCACACGGCGGATGTGTGTGACAACCGGCGGATGTTCCAAAGAAACCGCTCTGTTTCAGCTGAAACTCTACCTCGCTAGACCTTCAACTGTAATGCTTTTCCTGGGGCTGCAGCCGTCTTTTGGTAAAGGACCCAGAGAACACGAATCGTAACTAACATATAAGAAAGCGTGCCATAACTCAGGGACACCCTAAACTGCACCTTAATTAGTCCTAAACTCCATAATCACCGAGATGCAAGGATGGGATGCCGGTAGGTGGGGTAATCCCAAATAAGAGTCTGTACATAAAAGATCCTTCATGCTACCCTTTCACCCTTTTTGGCCCCTGATATAGACCCCAAACCTCAATCCCTAATCCGAGATCCTAATCCCCAGATCATAAACCACAGATCCTACAGCCCAATCCCCAGAGCCTAAACCCTAGTCCCTAAGGCCTAAACCCGAAACCCCAAACCTCGCACTTAAGCATCCCTAAACCCCTAAACTCCTAAACTCCTAAACCCCTAAACTCCTAAACCCCTAAACCCTAAACCCTAAACCCTTAAACCCTAAACCCTAAACCCCTAAACCCCTAAACCCTAAACCCTAACAGACAGCAAGCCCTAAGCCCTTTCGAAGCCCTCGCCCCGATACTGTAGGGTTCTCAGGCTCTGGTACAGCACCGGTTCGTGAGGTCGAGGTCAGGGTACATACGGTTTAGGGAACTGGTTTAGGGATGTTTTAGGGTTTGGGGTTTAGGGTTTAGGGTCTATAGGGTTGAGGGATGTTTAGGAGATTCCCTTGAAGGATATCTGCTTCTCTCACTCTCGCAAGGAGAAGTGTTTAGGGCTTAAGCCTTACCGGCAAAGGGATCCAAATCTAGAGAACGAGCAGAGGTAGAAGCTATATGACTGTATGGTTCCTCCCTAAGGCCTCAAGCCGCATGTCGCGAAGCGCTCAAGCTCCCATGATCCTCCGTGTGTCGGTTTAGGGTTTAAGGTTTAGGGTTTAAGGTTTTAGGGTTTAAGGTTTTACGGTTTAAGGCTTTAGGGTTTCAGGTTTTAGGGTTTAAGGTTTTAGGGTTTAAGGTTTAGGGTTTAAGGTTTAGGGTTTAGAGTTTAGAGCATTGAGCCATAAACTTCAAGGCCCGAAAATTCAACGCTACAGCGTCGATCCCCTGCCCTTCCGACCTTGAGCCACGCACCTCACAGCCAGAACCTCGACCACTACCTAGAGGCTCATGCCCTACCCCTTTTTAGGATACCTTGTTTTATGGTTAGGATCTCTTATCTTAAAAAGTAGGCGCCCCTAAAAAGGGGTAGGGTATGAGCCTCTAGGTAGAGAACCCCATAGAAACCCTAAAAATAAAACCTAAGCCTTGACTTAGCCTCCGAAATCCTACCTTTCTAATTGGCAGCAGGGTTCCGGGTTTAGGGTCCCCCCCCCCCCCCCCCCNCCCCCCCCCCCCCTCGCCAAACACTAAACACCTGGCCCCGAACCCCGCAACTCCCAAAACTCTAAACCCGAAGGCTCCATGTGCCTATGCACCTATGCAGTAAAATTATATATATATATATACTTAGGTCTTAAAAATAGTCCTTATATGGCCTGGGTTTATACTATAGTGGTACATGGAGCCTTAGGGAAAGGCACCTTCTAGACTGGCATTCACCCGAAAGCTTTTCGGCAGGTTGATGTGACCCGGCTCAGAGTGCCCCTGGGCTTAGTTCACCTTGGCATTCTTCTGGTTTCTATATGAACTATAATAAGGAGGCAAAAAGTTTAACTTTTGGGAGGGGTTCAGAAGTCAGCCAAGTTACGGATCCGCTAAGCTCGGTTCCACTTTCGGGGCTTAGGGGTTCAGGGCTAGGGGTTTAGGGTTATTCAGGTTCCTACATTAATTCTGGAGCAAAGCAAGTGTCCGCAGTTTGGGGTTTACATCTGGGATGTTGGGAGCTGTCTGACTGGATCCTTTTTTGCAGGAGTCATGCTCACTTCTGGTGATCCAAAGCGGGTCCCTAGTTGGGCTCGGCTCTGGGTCGGGGCAGGAAAGAGTTCAGCTAAGTCCTCAGCTAAACCCTGCTTGGAGGTTCATGGGTAGTTATAAGTGGGGCTATAAGTCCCCTAATAAGGGTTATAAGTATAGTTACCTTACTGAGCACCCCACTGAAAACAACCCATGAAGCTCCAAGTAAGCCCTCAGTAGAAGGTTTCGGAAGCAAGCCTATGTCACTCTTCGAGCCAGGTATGCTTCGATCTTTGAAGTAATGATGTAGGATGTCTTTTGATGTTCCCTTAACGCAGAAACCCAAGATTTATATTCTCAGAATTGGCAATCTAGAATCTAGACATGACTTTTTTCCCGGTGGTTTTGGTTCTGGGATCTGCGCAGATCTATCACCTGCCTCTTCTTACTGCTTCACTCTGTCCAATGCAAATCCCCCGACAGAACTCTTGCATGTCGGTTTCATGCCAAGGAGATGATGAGCCGTTGTTGATGCGTCCAGGGCTTGCATCCAGCACGTCGTTGGTCAATTCCGCTCTTCCCCGTCCTGTTGCGGCAGCCAGCCATGTCGCTGACTGCAGACCCAGAGGGTCCATATACACTACCTATGGAATTAGGCCCCAAAAAATCCATCCCTATTTTGGTTTTGGGGACCTAATTCCATAATGGTAGTGTATGTGGGACCCTCTGGGAGAGAAGATCATGCAGGACATGAAGCCCGTGCTGCGCGACACAGGTCCTGGCCTGTGCCGGAGTCATCATCGTCTCGACTTTGCATGTATGGCACAGATGGAAACGGCATTCCAGCCGCTCAAACCAAGACTGAGATGGTTCCTTTTCCATGCTATAGGAGCCTTAATAAGAATAGGGTGTTGGGACCCATTATACTATAATTGTAATAAGGAGCCCCCAAAATAGTATAGGCAGTTATTGAGGGCCGCTTTGTTACTTGAGGCTGATACCGACTTCCTGGGCGACATGCAAAGACGCAGACGGCATCGCCCTCTTTCCAGTACTCGAAATCCTAAACCTCGAAAGGTTTCGGCTTCAGGCCTTTAGGGTTTGCCCAGACCTTCCAAAACCTACTTTTTTGTAGGGTCCGTATAAATTCCATATTAGGGTTTATAATAAGAACCTACAAAAAAGTGGGTTATGGTAGTTTAAGGTAGGGTTTAGGGGTATTTTACCCTGAAAGCCCTTAACCCTTGAAACCTAAACCCGAAATGCTCGAAGAACCTCTACATAAGTCCTACACCCTCCAAGCCTTAAAAAGCGACAAAGATCCTGAGCCATAAATCGCTGCAGGCATGTGTTCAAACCCTAAACCCCAAACCCTGAAATTTCATGCTTCTTGGACCAGGCTGTTTGTTCGAGGCAGTTAGGAGTTACCGGAAAACAGGGCTTTACCTTGTAGGCATGATGTTGTTTAAGATACTATGATACTCTTTACACCCTAAAACCCCGAGCAGAGGTAGCCCCACGGCTTAAATTCAAACCACACCCAGCAGGGATTAGGGTTTAGCCCCCCCCCCCCCCCNTCCCTCTCCCCCCACAAACCCCCAGGAAGGAGGACCCCCCGCCCTGAATTACACCCCCCCCCAGGGGGGTTTGGGGTTTCCCCCCCCCCCCCCCCACACCGAAACCTTACCCTGCCGATGGCGTGGAAGCCCTAGCCACGAAGCTCACAAGGCGTCCTGACGTAAGCCGATAAACTCCCCGGTTTAGGGTTTAGGGTTCAGGATTTTGGGGGTTAGGGTTTAGGGTTTAGGATTTCGGGGGAACCCTAAACCCTGCAGAAACCATCAGCGGGTACTGACCTTCACCCCAAACCCAAAGCCTCAACTCGAAACCGTGCAGGCCCCGAGCTCCGAACTTCCAAACCCCAAAACAGAAAGCCCCTACCAGAACCCCTCAAGGGCCCTCGAATAGAGCTTTAATGGCTCTTAATAGTGGGTATTTGGGGTATATGGGGGGGGGGGGNTGGGGGGGGGGGGTCTGGGTAATGTAGGGGCCTGAGTAGTTCGTGATATTGGTTTCTCAGGGTTCCTTGCTATACTTATACTTACGACAGCTCCCATGTTTTAGTCCCAAGTCTGTAAGCGCCGCCGCTTTTCAGAGAAGAACTTTTCAGGCTGGGTGCGAGCGCGAATCACGGATGCAAGGTGGACCCTATTGTAACCGGGGAGACTTTGGGGCTTGGGGTTTACGGTTGAAGCCCATTTGGGTTTAGGGTTTCGGTTTTTTTTTGGCTCGGGGTCTTGGGTTTAAGTCTCCTAAAGCCTCTCTTTGGCCTTCGGTCTTTCCGGGACGTTCTGAGCTCAGGCATGTCGGGGAACTTGCAGTAGTTATCCGACACCCAAACACTCCACGCACGCCTAATCCTTCTGCGGAAAATTAACAGACACCGAGCGGATATGGATATGTTCTCAGGATTTTTGCAGGATATTGAGTCCTCAGGGCGCCTGACCGTTCAGGGCTATGAGTGCTTTTCATGAGACTTGGTGGCTTTTTTGGGGGGTGGGGGGGATTTACGGGTTTCCAAACTTCGTATGAAACTCATGATGCATCCGAGCTGTATCCAAACCTAAACCCCAAAACGTGAACATGTACCATAGACTTTCAAAACTCTACAAAAACCCCCAGCCCGCACTGAAATCATGGAAGGCTTGTCCTCTCCAAAATGTGCGTTCGCGTTATACCCCGCCCCACACCTAAACTCATGGGATTTAGCAGCTGAGTAGATACACTTTACACTTTTTGGGATAATATTACCCACTATGAAACTGAAAATGTACATTTTTTGGGCTTATGAACTCAGCAACTAAGTCATAATCAGCAACCTTCAGTATGCAGAACTGTTCGGTTTCAGGCAGGTTTTAGGGTTTCGGGTTAAGGGTTTAGAGCTTAGGGAGTTTATATGGGGTTTAGAATGCCCAAACCCCCGAAACGCTGTAAAGGCTCAACCATTGAACCCTAGACTACAAAACCCCGAAACGACAAGCAATGAACTACGCCAAAGCCATGAATTGCACCCTCAGGCCCCTAATCACAATAAAAGAGTAGAAGAGACCCCCCCCCCCAAAAAAAAAAACGTTCTAAATATTAAGGCCCCTATATGATCTGCACCTAAACTTCAGCCCCTAGGCCCTAACCCAGACCCTGAAAGCCCTAAACCCTCTAGTGAATGGGAGGTTGCCACTGGGCCGAATCTCCAGATGAGGAGCTCCCCTTGACGCATGTTTTGGCCATGGTTCTCGGGTTCCAGGTGCTTGCAACCCTGAAATGCACACGCTTAGGCTTGTTACGATTACCGACTCGGGAAACATAAGCCGCAATCCGCAGCTGTAGCCCCAAACCCTGCGCAATGCCAGGTTATGACCCGGGTTTACGATCCCAAACATAGGATGGTGTACGAACCTGAAATCTTTGTAGGGTGGATGTCGTCCCTAAGGAAGGGACCCCTCTAGAGACAATGTCTATTATTCGGACTCCTGTAGACTCGAACCTTTCCAGCCGTGTAAAGCCCCTTAAAACACCCTGTAGAGACCCTCCCTACCACCGCAAACTCCGCCACAAACAAAGCCCCTCTGTTAAACCCACAAACTCTTAGTTGAACTCTGTGTTGTTTTGCTTGATGGGTTTAGGTCGCACGGCTGCGATTAGGGTTTTAGTTTTTGTTTGTTTTTTGGGGGGTTTTGGGGTCCCTGAGAATTTTGCCGGCCGTCCGCAACTTAATAGAGGGGCCTAAATGATTACCCATACTATCCCTTAGTTAGGGTTCCTATCCTAAGCTTACTATAGTATAGCCATAAAGCCTGCTCTGAATTTTCCGGCCTATGTATTAATTAGGGTTTAGGGTTTAGGGTTTAGGGTTAGGGTTTAGGGTTTAGGGTTTAGGGTTAGGGTTTAGGGTTTAGGGTTAGGGTTTAGGGTTTAGGGTTTAGGGTTAGGGTTTAGGGTTTAGGGTTTAGGGTTTAGGGTTAGGGTTTAGGGTTTAGGGTTTAGGGTTAGGGTTTAGGGTTTAGGGTTTAGGGCCCTAAACCACGGCATAGTCGGTGCAGATCTTAAGCCTTGTATGGGTCTGCTTGTTGTGAGCTTCAGGAGCGTTCCTTTCAGCACTCGTGAGTTCATGAACTCTACAGAATTCTTAGTAGGCCATTTGCAAATGCCCCTTCAGAGCAGAGCCCTAAATATCTGAATCCCTAAACCCTAAAGCCCCAGCCCTAATAGGCATTGCAGAGAACTCTTATAGAGCCCTAATAGGCCATTTCCAAATGCCCCTACAAACCCTAAGCGCCTGACTCGAAGACCCCCTGAACCCTAAACCGCCTTAATCCCTAAACTCAAACCCTAAACCCTTAAGCCCCTGCATCGCAGGGCCATCGCAGTTGCAGCTACACCTGGCGACTCCGCTTCTTCGCCCAAGCTTGGTTTTTTACAATATAGGGGCCTTAATGATTACCTATACTATTGTGGGGGGGTCCTTATCATAATTAGAGTATACTGGGCCCCAAAACCCTATTCTAATTATTAAGGCCCTTAGATGATGAGGTTTAAGGTTTGGGATTTCGGGCTTAACCGTGTTGGTTTAGGGATCAAGGGTTTAGGTTTTGAGGGGTGTAGGTTTGAGGTTCGGCTTAAACGGTTGAAGGTTTCTTGGAGGTCTGGGTCGCTCTTCTCGAGTTTCGCTAAGGTAGTGCTTAATTAGGTGTTTCTTAGATTCTTCAGGATCTAGTTTACGTCAAAGCCTTTGGCGTTGTTTGAATTGGTGCAACAGCGTATGCACGAAAGCATGGGCTTCGGCTGCTTAAACTTAAACCTAAAACCGAAACCCGCCTTGGTGCTACCCTGAACCCTTAACCTAAACCCTAAACCCTAAACCCCTAAACCCCTAAACCCCTAAACCCCAAACCCCTAAACCCCTGAACCCTAAACCCTTTCAACCCTTTCAATGAGCGTGAAAGCCTCGGCCGTAGCGTAGACCTCCACTGTCCGTGTCTATCATGGTACCATCATGTCTGCGGGAACCCTAAACCCTAAGTTTTCATGGTGGGCTTCGGTGGGGTCTCGAAGGGCTCTTGGGCCTCTTTTAAGTATCACCGATGTACGGCTCAAATATCGGCCAGAAAATTTGAAACCCAACCCTAAAGTCTTGACCAGCTTCGTGCACTTGTGAGTGAGGATTCTTCTCGCGGTAGACAGGGCTTAGGGCTTCGTCCTACAGCGTCTTGCATTCAGGGTTTAGGGTTGAGGGTGTAGCGTGATAGAACCGTTGTAGATCCCCGAGATCATGTACCCTGACTAAGCAATACTCCTTAGATATTACATGGCCGGAACCCTAAATTCCTATAACCCTCCTAAGAACCCAGTTTTGCTGAGGAATCCACAGCGGCAGACACCTCTCCAATCGCGGAGGAGCAGGCCAGATAGCGCGGGTTTCAGGATTTAAGGTTCTGCTTCAGTATACCTCGCTCAGGCTTTAGGGTGTTTAGACTGTTGGAGTCTTCGGGCTACAGGGCTTTAGCGGAGCTGCCGGGGTTTTGTTTAGGGCTCTGGGCTGTCGGGGCTTTATTAGTGCTGTCGGGGCTTGGTTAGGTTTTTCACGCGGTGTAAAGGGCTTTTGTAAGGGCTTTGTCTACCTAGGGTTCAGGGTTTGGGGCTCACGGTTTCAATGTAGACCCCTACATAATTGCTAAGTACTTGCAGGGGTTCCTTCTACAAAAGTTTAGCTGGGCTTTGGAGTACCATACTTGAATACATTTTTTATGAAAGGAACCATTGTGAAATGAAAGTTTATACTTTTTTCTCCCTGGTTACTTAAAAGCCCAGTTAGTATAATGGACACGAAACCCCTATGAAAATTACATAGCCCCCATGATACCTTCACGGCTGTAGGGCTTGGGGTGTGAGGTGCAGGATTTAAGATGCGATCCTTCTAAGGTTCCCTAAAAATTGGTCCGGGGTTTAGGGTTTAGGGTTTAAAGGTTCCCTGAGATTGGTCCGGAGACCCGGTGCTCCGTGATTCAGGAGTACCCTAAGCTACCATAACCTACTTGTTGTAGGGTCTTGATCCCAAATTATGAGGACCCACAAGCAAGTAAGGTTGGTAGGTTAGCCTTTGTGCACCATGCCCTAAACCTTCACAGCTTCCGCAAAGTCCGAGATCCTGAAACTCCAACCCTAAACCAGACACCATCCAGAAAGCACTAAGCCCTGAACCCCTCATGCCTCAACCTCAGAACCTTTGTATCCTAAACCCACATAGCTACACTGCCACTATAGAATCCTGATGGAACCCTTCCAGAACCCCTAAACCGTCAGCCCCTACACCCCTAAACCCCTAAACCCTGAACCCTCAAACAAACCCTCTTATTGAATGAATCCTTGCCGAGACCTTACAGAGCCTAAGCCCTAAACACTGAAACCAAAACAAAGGCCTCAAACAAACCCGAGGGGGGGCCTTAAGTACCCGTTGGAAGTCCCCTTTTTAAACACCAAAACCCTGAACCCTAAACCCCTAAACTTAAGACTCCCTTAAGCCCCCTTAAAGTCCCTCCAAGTCCCCTTTTCAAACAACCCTGAACCCTAAACCCCTTTTGAATTCTGAGGGAATTCGGCCCTTAAAGTCCCTCCAAGTCCCCTTTTCAAACAACCCTGAACCCTAAACCCCTAAACTTAAGACTCCCTTAAGCCCCCTTAAAGTCCCTCCAAGTCACCTTTTTAAACCCCAAAACCCTGAACCCTAAACCCCTAAACGTAAGACTCCCTTAAGCCCCCTTAAAGTCCCTCCAAGTCCCCTTTTCAAACAACCCTGAACCCTAAACCCCTAAACTTAAGACTCCCTTAAGCCCCCTTGAAGTCCCTCCAAGTCCCCTTTTCAAACAACCCTGAACCCTAAACCCCTAAACTTAAGACTCCCTTAAGCCCCCTTAAAGTCCCTCCAAGTCCCCTTTTCAAACAACCCTGAACCCTAAACCCCTAAACTTAAGACTCCCTTAAGCCCCCTTAAAGTCCCTCCAAGTCCCCTTTTCAAACAACCCTGAACCCTAAACCCCTAAACTTAAGACTCCCTTAAGCCCCCTTAAAGTCCCTCCAAGTCCCCTTTTCAAACCCCAAAACCCTGAACCCTAAACCCCTAAACCCCTAAACTTGAGACTCCCTTAAAGTCCCCTTAAAGTCCCGGGTTGAGGGTTTAGGGTTTAGGGTTCCTTAAAGTCCCCTTTTAAGACCCCCTTCAGCCCCCTTAAAGCGCAAGCCTTCTGCTTGCTGAAGGTCGAAGAAGCAGAGCGACGGCCCGAGCTCGCTCGGGTCGGGTTTGGGGTTCAGACTTTAGGACAGGCTTATTTTAGGGGGGTTTAGGGTTTAGGGTTTCAGGGTTTCGGGGTTTAGGGTTTCGGGGTTTCAGGGTTTCAGGGTTTAGGGTTTAGGGTTTAGGGTTTTAGGGTTTAGGGTTTAGGGTTTCAGGGTTTAGGGTTTTAGGGTTTCGGGGTTTAGGGTTTCAGGGTTTAGGGTTTAGGGTTTTAGGGTTTCAGGGTTTAGGGGTTTAGCGGTTATATTATAGGGACCCAAGAAGCACATAAGCATAGGCATTTTGTAGGGATATCCCGACCTTATTGGGCTTCATTATAAGGGGACTTATAAGGGATATTCCTATCCTTATTTTTGCTTATGTGCTTTTTGGGGCCCTATTAATTGTAGGGTTTGGGTTTTGTTGGCTTGAAGGTTTAGGGGTGTTGTATTGCACAGTGCGTTCATAGTCAGCGTTGGTATGTCATTAGGTTTACTGTCACGGTATTTGTCAAAGGGTTGGATTCAAGCCAACACCATTTTTGGGAACGGCTTAAACCCGCGAGACAGTTTTCAACTCTTTTTATGTAATTTTCGAACACAAGTATGTCCAAACCCCAGCCCTAGGACCTTACTTAGGCTTCAAACCCTGAAACATTGCGCTTCTCAATTCTTGTCCTGAGGCCTTCTCAGGATGTCCCCGTGGAGGCACAGAGGGACGTGCAATGTCAGATTCGGCTCAGCTTCGGGTCTCATGTCTTAATTCATAGGGACCCTTAGGGGGGTAGGGGGAGGGGGGGTAGGGGGCCTTAATGCCCATAATAAGGACCTAATAAGGACCTAATAAGGCCTATTTAAGGAAGTATAGTCCCCTACNGTAATTAATCGAGTATGTAC
Source organism: Symbiodinium sp. clade A Y106 (assembly GCA_003297005.1). Taxonomy (NCBI): domain Eukaryota; class Dinophyceae; order Suessiales; family Symbiodiniaceae; genus Symbiodinium; species Symbiodinium sp. clade A. Next base: position 131,342 of record BGNK01003067.1, on the reverse strand, counting down.
TGTTGTGGGGTAGGGGGATGAGGGGTAGGTAGCCTTAATGCCCATAATAAGCCCCTAATAACGACCTAAAAAGGCCTATTTAATGAAGTAAATTCCCCTGCCCCCCTCCCCCCTACCCCCCTAAGGGTCCCTATGATTAATGGACAACAGGCTTGTGACAGCAAGTACCCCAGCACTTAGGGCTTTGGTCTCGAAGTGGTGCCCCAATTCCAAGATGTACGATTTGTTGCCGTTGCTTTGTTCAATCAAGGGTCGCGCTCTTCAGTAGGTTTCGGGTTTTAACTACTTACACTGGATCTACACGCACATCCCGGCTACTGCCACCGGCACCACCACCACCACCACCACCACCACCGCCACTGCAACGAAGAACATCACCATCAGGACCACCGTTTCAATGATTGCCATCGTTATCACGACCAGAAGCCTCAACAGCAACGACCCATTGGCACAGTCATCCTGACCATCATTCAAACTCCTCCTCCTCCGCCTCACCATCATCTCGGGCGGCAGTCGTTGTGTATCCAAATTGTTCGTGACTTGTTAGGGACATCTTGCTGCTGCTTCGCATTGTGTTGATTAATTATATTGTATCCTACAGTAGCACAAAGTGGCTAGGTGGTAGCTACTAACCGGAGTACTATGGAGACTTTAAGAAAACACGGTGTGTATTCCGTACTACGGACAGTGCAGGATTTAGCTAAACAGCATGAGGTTTCAGGCTGCAGAGTCCGCCAATGTTCGCCACAATGAAAGATGGCTTCATTCATCGCATGCGCGTGCTTGTCATAGGGAGCCTTAGGGGGGTAGGGGGAGGGGGGGGAGGGGGCCTTAATACCCATAATAAGGCCTAATAAGGGTTATTTAAGGAAGTATAGTCCCCTAACCCCCCTCCCCCTTACCCCCCTAAGGGTCCCTATGAGCTTGGGTATGTGTCCAGGTACTGTATTCGTCTGTTACCTGCTGGACCCACTCCTTCTGACAGAGCATCAGCCTACACCGTAGAACCAGAGTCCTTATCCCTCCCCCGAAACCCTAAACTCTGAAATCCGAAAACTCTAAGCAAAAAATAGCATTAGCAACTTTAATACCGCTCAACCCTAAACCCTAACCGTGCACCTTACAAAACAAACCTAACCCTTGATGCACAGGAAGCTGCCGTCGGCGAAGAGCAGGAGCGCGATCCAAGGGTCACAAACCAGCGTAGTTGCCTCGTAGGGAGGCTCAGGGTGTTTAGGGTTTGGGCTGTTTCGGGTTTAGGGTGAGTGTATTAGGGTTTAGGGGCTAGGGTTTAGGGTGCATGGTGACGGGTTTAAGGTGCCAATGGGTGCAGTGTTTTTTTTGAAGGCCTGATAAATTCTTAGTATCCTAGTAATGATTGTTCGCGACGGTTCACTGTGTAGATTGGCACCACATGTTACGAGTTCTTTTACTCAACCCTAAACCCTAAACCCCTAAACCCTAATATACCTCAGAAACCGTATTCCAATTATTAGAACCCCTGTGTTGCCCGAAACCCAGACTGTCGGGTCTAGGTCGCGACTTCTCAAATTCCGCTGCTTCCATTCCAGGACTTTCTGGCCCAAATTATCGAAGCCATGAGCAGAAGTCAAGGGGAGGCGATGGCGTCGATTTTGGGGTGTAGGGTTTAGGTTTCAGGGTTTAGGGCTCAGGGTTCAGGGTTTACGCCAGGATCCGTCGGCGCTTTCTGGAGGGGTTTTCGAAGGCTGCTGTAGGATTGTACAGGATTTTGTAGGGTTTGTGGTTGCTATACATACATAGGGTCATAGGGTCTTCATCCAATAGGGCTTTGATGGCTGTCATGTGGCTTCGCGTTTACTCTTTTTCATGGTCCATACGGGAGTTTCCGAAAAGTAGGGTACCCTAATATAGTATCCTAAATAGTAGGATCCTTATTACAAGGACCCGATAATAAGGTACCCCTAATTTTCGGAATCTCCGTTATGTTTATATTACGGGTTGATGAGGTTTTAGACGGCTTGGGGTTTCGCGAGCCTTCTGAGGGTGTTGTCGCAGTGGCTACGATTCTTACAAAGGCTTAAACCAGTGGAAGGAAATGGAAGGAAAGGTTTTGGGCATACCCTAAGGGTCCAAAGGACCCAATAATTAGGTAATTAGGTTTCGGATAGTAGTTATGTAGGTTACTATCTGGGAGAGTATATGATTATTAGGTCCTTGGACCCTTAGGGACATGGCATACGAGATCAGTCAGGAAGAACTATCTGGTTCCGTAGGAGTGTCGGTAAGTGCGTGTGTGCGTGTGTATCTCTCTCTATATCTACACACATAGACATAAACAAACAAACTACCAAGTAAATGGACACACATACATATATGTAATTGTAACAGATAGTTTAAAACCGGCTCACTTCGGCTGTTGGAACCCTTAACTACCCAAAGCTCGGAACCAGGGCCTGGTTCAGACATCCTCTGGTTGTTTGTTCCTGGCATCTTCAAAGCAACACCCGAAATATTCGATGGACCAAGAAGTTCTCAGAGGAAGCCTCATGATCCTAGTTTACCACAGTAAGTAGCCGTTAGCGTATAGTTGGGGGCACTATTACCCCCAACATATAGCCCCACTCAGTTTTTGAAGGAAGCTGGACAGGTCAGCCCACGAGCCCTAAAACCTTTGTCGAACCCCACGCCCTAAACCCTAAACCCTAAAGGCTCTAAACCCTAAACTCCTTAAACCCTAAATCCTAAAAGCTCTAGACCCTAAACCCTAAATCCTAAAAGCTCTAAACCCTAAGCTCCCTAAACCCTAAAGCCTAAAAGCTCTAAATCGTTAACCTCCCTAAGCCCTAAATCCTAAAATCTCTAGACCCTAAACCCTAAACCCTAAAAGCTCTCCCTAAACTCCCTAAACCCTAAATCCTAAAAGCTCTAGACCCTAAACCCTAAAGCCTAAAGGCCCTAAACCCTTCAACTCCCTAAACCCTAAATCCTAAAAGCTCTAGACCTTAGGCCCTAATGAAACCCCAGAGCTTCAAGCTGTGATGTCAGGTAGGGCTTAAATTACCGTGTTGGTGAGTGTAGATAGGGCTCCTTTTGAATATTGGTGAGTGTTTATATTGGGCTTTATTACGGGGATACTAGTCATATAAAGCCTAAACCCTAAGCTGTAATATAAGATTCTGGGGATACTAGTTCTATAAACCCTAAACCCGAAACTGCAATATAAGATTATGGGGATACTTGTCATATAAACCCTAAACCCTAAACTGTAATATAAGCCCATACCTTATAATGTCAGGTGGTGGTCCCCAGGTGCATTGTCGAACCACCACAGGAGCTCACTGAGGCGCGAGCAGGATCAGATTCGGGGTTGAAAAGTTTCGGGGTTTTGGGGTTTAGGGTTTAGGGGTTTAGGGCTTTTGGGGCTTAGGGTTTTAGAGGCTTGGGGGGGTTTTGGGGTTAGGGGTTTAGGGTTTTAGGGCTTTAGGGGCTTAGGGGTTTAGGGGTTTTGGGGCTTTGGGTTTAGGGTTTTAGGGGCTTAGGGGGTTAGGGACTTTTGGGTTTTGGGTTTGGGTTTAAGGTTTAGGGTTTTAGGGGCTTAGGGGGTTAGGGATTTTGGGGTTTTGGGTCTGGTTAGGGTTTCTGATCTGTCAGCGCTGTAAGGTTGTTTGTTTAGGGCTTAGTGTTGGGGGGGGGGGTCTATCAGCTTGTTGGCTTTCTTGTCTCTACGGGGCGTATCTATGTTTAGTCGGATGTTTTTGTGTATGACTTTAGGGTTTGTTGTTGTTGTTGCTGCTGCTTGTTGGGTTACAGGGTCTCAAGGTTTTGACAGCTTTCGAGATTTCTGAGGATTTCAGAGGCATTTGTCAAATTTAGGCTATGGGCCCTTTCACCTTCCAAGGAGTTTTCAGAATTTTTGGCCGGACCCTCAGACCCGTGGGGTTACGGTTGATGGACAAAATCCTGCATTACCCATTTTAAGGAATATACCATAATTCCCATAGTTTAGGGTCCTTAGGGTCATGCAGGATTTTGTCCATCAACCGTAGGACCTTGCAGAAGCCGGAGAGGTTGGTATCCTCATGCCGGCCCCTAAAGGACAGTCTAAGGAATGCTAGCACGAATCATACTTAACCCATGCTCCAATGGGTGTCACTGTAGTTGGTTCGAGTTTACGGCCTCGGGACCCTCATTTGCAGGATCTTTTATCCCTCACACCCTATGAGTCAGTAAGCAGGGTCCTCCATGGGGATACAATCTAGCAGCCTGCATGAATGATTACCAATTCTATTCCTCACGGCCCCCCATTCTCGCCGATATGATACCTTTGTCATCGTTGGGTAACATTTTACATTTTTATGGGTACTTTAAGCCAATAAGAAAAAATCTGAAATTTTACTCCTATCCCAGCCATGAACTAGATACCACCCCCCCCCCCAAAAAAAAAAAAAAAAACATATTTTAATCATTAAGGACCCCGCGTTTTCTCCTCGCTGCTTGGTTTCCTCCCCGAGGCACCGCAAGGGGACGTGGACGCTTGCTGCCCCAGCCAGGGGGAGGAAGAGGCCATGCCTTCACTGACCTGTTGCATCGTATGGCTATGAAGAGCAATCTGGGAGTTTCCGAAAATAGGGGACCCTAATATAGTACCCTAAATAGTAGGATCCCTATTATAAGGACCCCAAAATAAGGTACCCCTATTTGCGGAAACTCCCATCTGATGATGATGATCATGATGATCAACATGCTGGCGACGACCACGATGATGGTCATGATTGCGTTGATGATGTTGATGATGACGGTGATGATGACGACGGGGACGACGATGCCGATGATCATGCTGACGGTGATTCTTATGATGTTGAAGTTGAAGTTCCCATGATGCCAATCACACGAATACTGGCATCGATGACGAACATGATGACAATGATTATGGTTACGGTGTTAATGATGGCGACTGTGAGGGTGCTGTTGACGGCTATGGCGATGGTGATCGTACTGGCAATGCTGGACTCCAACATGCAAGACACCCAACAGGTGTGTGTGTGTGTCTATATATATATATATGCAGTCCGGAAAAGCACAAACACAGACCCCGAATCTCGGACAAGTCGCATGTGTACCTGTGTGTGCTGTTAAAGGCCTCGGGGCAGGGAGGTCTGTTCAGCTTTCTGAAGTATGTGTATATGTATATACACGCACACATACACATATATCCATCCATCCATATCCATCCATCCACACTCATCCATATCCCCCGATATCCGTACCCATATCCATCCATGCATCCATCAATCCATTGACCGATCGATCGATCTATCTATCTATCCATGCATGACGCTGCAATAGTTGCAAGGTTATCCGTTTTGAGACCACACCCGGTACCCGACACTCCAAGCCCAAAACACACTAAGCCGGTCCCATGTTCCGAACCGGCATTTCAGGCCGCAGATGTTTCAAGCTGCGCGATGCTTGATGCGCCATCCTGAGTCCTATTCGCTATTGAAACAGGGTTTATGGTTCAGGCTTCAGGGTTTAGGGTTCCTAAGGGCGTCTTCAGCATGGCGAATCCTTCCACTGTTGGAAATCCTTGCTGCGAAAGCATGCATCGGAGCCCCTTGACGACCCCAATACCCCTTAATTAAGGAATATACCTCAAATCATAATATGAAGGCCTCTATAATTTAAGGTATATTCCTTGATCAAGGGCTATTGGGTACTGAGACGCCGCGAGCGCTGTCGCCATGCTTGCAAACTTCAGGGTCATCGGCTTTCATGAGTGGTTCTTGATGGTGTGCTATCGTCACCTCTTATGCGGAAAGCGTAAGTCTTGTTGCTTGCAAGACTGCATGCGTGTATGTAAAAGAAAACAGTGCAGCTATGCAACTGTCGTCTACAACCACCGTCGTCACCGCCACCACCGGCACGACCACCACTCTCAGCAGCAGCACCACCACACACCACCACCATCACCCCTGGTTGCGGGCTGCGATTTGGAGTACACCGTTTGGGCTCTAAGGATTCGGAGATCGTTGCTGCATCGTTCCTCTCGCAGATACTGGATTACTCCCTAAATCAATATATATATATATATAACATACAATAAATAATGTGTCCTTCAGCCCTAAAAACTCCTAAACTTAAAGAATATATACCCTGAAGCCTCGCTCTAGTCATTGACGCCGCTGTCTTGCCTTTGGGTCTCCTTCCGCATATAGTATCTACTTAGGACTCAATTACGATTTTGGGGGTTCCTTACTATAACTATCGTATACTGGGCCCCAAAACCTTATTCTATAATTATTAAGGCCCCTTACATAGGACTTTAGGGCCTTAGGGTTGTGAGGCAGCTGATTACGGCGGTGCTCGCCAACGATTGGCCTCACAGTCCAGTGAGGCTGCGATTAGGGTTTAGGGTTTGGGGGTTCAGGGCCCGGCACAGTAACTTTAGGTTTAGGTGTTGGGGTTTAGTGCTGAATTGGCAGGAGCTCGTATCTTTCTAGGACAGAAACAGACAGGCAGGTCCTATACCTCTGCGCACTGCGAAGTACACCCTTACCTCCTTGAACCTTCAATCTTTCTGCGACGAAAACAGGCAAGTCCTACTTTCTCTAGGCCTGTCGGCCTTCAACCCTAAATGGGAATTTCCGAAAATTAGGGGTACCTTATTTTGGGGTCCGTATAATAAGGATCCCTACTATTTAGGGTACTATATTAGGATCCCCTACTCCCAAATTACCTCAGCCACGTCTCGGAGTTGTGTCTTAACACCCGTATGCCCTTTGATTTCCGTGTTTTCCGTGATCCGCTTCCGCCCAACCAAAAATTCGTCAACGGGGTCTTACTGCGTAACCTTATATAACCCTTATAAACCTAACTTAGGGTTTGGGGTTTGATTTAAAGTTTCATGGCCCTGCGCAACCCTTACACCTAACTTAGAATAGGGTTTGGGGTTTAAAGTTCCATGTCAGGAGGAGCGAACCTTCAAGTAGTAACCCTAAACCCTAAACCCTCCCTGAAGTAGTAACCCTAAACCCTAAACCCTAAAGTAACCCTAAACCCGAAAGTAGTCTCATGCCAGGAGGAGCCCGAGTGCGAAGACCATGAGGCCGCCAGTCTCTTCCCACCTACAGTGAAGCAAAAGCGATCTCAAGGGTTTAGGGTTTAGGGTGTCTCTATCAACGACGTCATGTCTGTATCTCAAATAGAGCTGTATCGCCCGAAAGAGAATCGCAAGGTGTCGGGTCTATATCGCGTAAAAACGGCTAGGTAACGGATCTGCATCGCCCTGAAGAGAACCACCGGACATAAATTTAACCAACGGCAAGGTATCCGATTTGTGTCGCCCGGACGAGAATCACATGGCATCACGTCGACATCGGACAAGACAAAACGACAATGCATCCGATCTGTATCGTTCCAAAGAACTTCGCAAGGTATCACGTTTGTGTCGTACAAGAAAAACGGCAAGGTATCCGATCTATATCACTCTAAAGAGAATCGCAAGGTATTTCATCAGTATGGCTTTTGGTGTCGAAGGTTTCCTGTTCAAGTGGTGCTAAGTAGCTGGAGGGGAGTGTTGCCCTCACGCAGCGGAGCAAGCCAGTCGCTCTTGGCGAAATGGAGTCAATATGATACTTCGCCAATAGCTTGCAGCAAAATACATAGAATTTCCCAATAGCTAGCTGCTAACTAAGACCCCATAGATCGGACTAGCCCAAAAGCTTGCAACAAAAGAAGAAAATGGACGTTTCCCGACAGCCTGCTGCGAAAAGAGACCATACACATGGAACAACAGCTTGCTGCAAAAGGAGATCCTACACATGGGACTCTCCAAAAGCCTGCTGCAAAAGTTTTCGCCTTAACCTACTCCACTATAAATGGGACTTCCACAATAGCTTGCTGCAACAGAAGATTCAGAAGTTCCTACAAATCGGGTTACCCCAACCTGTAACCGAAAAGACCTATCTTTTTAAGGAACTATATATATATATATAGAAACCATAATACGGAACCCTAAAAATGTCTTTTCGGCTACAGGAATAGCTGGCTGCACACCCAAGCTCCAACGACCCCTCGGCCACACCGGAAGGTTTGCCCAGACTTGATTTCCATAAACCATACTTGGAGGTTCAGGGTCCCTTTAAAGGGATCTATCGGGATTCCTTTAAGGGTATAGGGTTTAGGGCCTACTTGGAGGTTCATGGGTAGTTATGAGTGGGGTTATGAGTCCTTTAATAAGAGTTTTAAGTATAGTTTTTCTTACTTATAACCCCACTTATAACTACCCATGAATCTCCAAGTAAAGCCAACTCTAGGGTGGTGTCGGGCCTTTCAAGTCTTTGGGTAGGTTTTGGGATTTGGAGTGTTTGGACTCGCAAGCATGAAGGCCCCTAATTGAAAAGGAATCCCGCAGAAGAGGAACTCGTAGGGCCCAGCAGGGATCACTACCTTAGTTTTCAATTTTCAAGTTTGAGAAGCTTGTGGATTCTCCTAGAAAATAGGTGGGACCCAGAATTGAGCGTATCACTGACACCTGAAACCTACAGGCCACTGAGTTACCCCAAATGCAGACTCTAAATACAAGGGTTCCCCAAAACCGAGCCCTACTCTGCGACACTCCCAAGTTCTAAACCCACCCCAAACCCGGATGGCACCTGCTGATTAACGCAGGCTCTGAGCTCGCGCGCACCGTCGCCCAACGTTGTGCCATCTCCAGGCAGCTTTGTAGGTGCGTTATCGTTGTTATCATCCTTTATAAACTCCCTAAAAGCCTTCGCCCTTGAGCCCAAACCCTAAACCCCTAAACCAGAAACCCCTAAACCCTAAACCCTAAACCCCTAAACCCCTAAACCCCTAAGCCCCTAAACCCTAAACCCTAGACCCTAAACCCTAACCCTAAACCCTAAACCCCTAAACCCCTAAACCCTAAACCCTAAACCCCTAAACCCTAAACCCTAAACCCCTAAACCCCTAAAACCCCTCAACTCTAAACCCTAAAAGACTCCAGGCGCTGAGCCCGAGACTTGAGTCCCTCAGTGAAAAGTTGTAAACGCTATGCCCTAAGCCGGCACCCAAAGCTCTGTCTGAATGGATTATGGAGACTACTATTGGGGATTATATAGGGACTACTGCTATCTTAGCCCTGAAGAACCTACTTTTTTAGGCTTCCTTATTATTGATTTCCTTATATAAGTCCTTAAAAAGGTAGGTTCTTCAGGGTTAAGGTATGCCCTAAGCCGACTCCCGAAGCTTCAACCCTAGGGCTTTTGTGGGGTTAAGGGTTTAGGGGTTTAGGGTTTAGGGTTTAGGGGTTTAGGGTTTAGGGGTTTAGGGGTTTAGGGTTTAGGGTTTAGGGGTTTAGGGTTTAGGGTTTAGGGGTTTAGGGTTTAGGGGTTTAGGGTTAGGGGTTTAGGGGTTTAGGGGTTTAGGGGTTTAAGGTTTAGGGGTTTGGGGTTTCTATAACCCCGACATATCCCCAATCGATTGTCATCCCAGAGATTACTCAGTCCTACTCGGCCCCACTCACCCCACTCGGCCCTCTCGGGCCCACTCGCCCCTATACCCGACCCCACTCCACCCTACCACTCAGCCCCACCCCGGCCTTACTCGGCCCTACTCGGCCTCACTCCGCCCTACCCGGCCCCACTCGGCCTTCAGCTTTCCTAGGAAGCTGGACAACCCCACGAACCCTGAAACCTCTGTCCAACCCTAAACTAGACCCTAAACCCCGAGACCCTAAGCCTCGAAACAGCAGACACTGATGCTCTCAAAAGGTCTGGCTGCACAACGCTTGCAACAGTCGCATTCATGAGTCTATACACGTCAAGCGGGTCTCCAAACCTCGGACCACAGAAATGAAGGAGCTTCATTGATTAGCAACGTTATGTGCACTATGTCCTGTGTTTCCTTGTGAGAATCTGCGAAACCTGCCGCCAACTCCTACCTAGAGGCTCATACCCTACCCTTTTTTAAGGATACCTAGTTTTATAGTTAGGATCTGTTATGTAGAATATTGGGTACCTTAAATAAGGGGTAGGGTATGAGCCTCTAGGTACAAGCCAAGCTCTTGAGCCGATAAGCCTTTGATAGATGCTTTTGAGGCGGCGATCCACAGTCCACTTACCTTAGGACAAAAACTAATCAAAGAACTTGCTTTTAGGAGGCGTTTTCACGAGAGCTTCGCTGTCACCACTAATGAGAGATGAAGTCTCAGAGACGAGACTGCGCCAAAGAGGGCTGAACGCTTCAATGATCAATGCTGTTGTGCAAAAGCTTGTCATGGCTTGACATCCGGAACAGGATTGAGCCGCCGGCCATCGGACGCTTTGGTCGATACCTGCATATGGAAGTTTCCGAAAATAGGGGAGCCTTATATAGTACCCTAATTTGTAGGATCCTTACTATAAGGACCCCCAAAATAAGGTACCCCCTATTTTCGGAAACTCCCATATCTTTCTATGAGAACCCGAATTAAGCGCCAACCCCAAACCCGAAACCCTAAGGAGAAGCTTTTCAGGCCATCGCCTTGAGCAGCTGGCATCTGTTACATGCTCGAAACCTGATCTCCGCACGCTGTGAACCCCAAACCCTGAACCTTAAATCCTAAACCCTAAACCCTAAACCTTAAATCCTAAACCCTAATGAAACCTCTCAGCCCTGAACCTTAAACCCTAAACCGACCCTTCCATAACCCTATTGCCCCTTATTCAGAACCCTAAAGCCCCTTATAAAGAGCCCCAAGGCCTGTATAAAGAGCCCGAAACCCTAAACCCCTAAGCCCTAAACTCCTCAACCCAAAGAGAATTAGAAAGTATCGCAGAGGAATCCTCGTCGCCTCAGCTGAGGGCACCTTGCTGCGGCCGCCGCAGCTTAGCGGAGGCGGAGGTCCCGGCACATGTTTATATATATATGTATATACATATATATATATATATATATATATTTTTTTTTTTTTTTTTGGGGGGGGGGTTCGGGTTTAGGATTAGGGCTTGAGGGTTTTGGAGTTTAGGGTTTGGGGCTTTAGGGTTTAGGGTTTAAGGGTTAGGGGTTTGGCGTCTGGGGCTTAGGATTAGGTTTTACGGTTATCCCAGGGTTTGGTTTAGGAGGTTTAAGCCTTATTTGGGAGCTTTAGGGTTTAAGGTTAGGGGATGGCTTTTAGGGCTTGGGACTCGAGCAAGTTGGACATGAGACAAAGGACGATTAGTGCTGGGATTTCCTATGCTTTGCCTTCGGGGCTTGAGGATACTCCTGTACCATTTCTTTCGGCTTCTACTGAAAGGCTTCTAAAGCATTTCAGGCTTGGTTTGGGCATGCGGCCTAGAGCCAAGGGTTTACCGGTAGTCTCCTTTAGGCCATTGGGTTGTGAGATCCTTAAGGCGGTTTAGGGCAGCTTAGTGTTACTAGTAGGGGGTTGTAGGGGTGTGGGGTCACTCGGGCCATAAGAGCTTCTGAGTTTGAAGGCTTCGAGAGTTTAGGGTGTCGGGCCCTCAGGAGGGGTTAGCAAAGACACGGGTTTAGGGATTACATCGGTGACCACAGGTTGAACGATGGAGTTGCTAGGTTGTCCTTGGGAATACCTCATGGCGTGCTGAATTTGTAAAGGTTTGGCAACCGCTTCCCAACAAACATGTCGGAATCCGACGACCTCGGAGGAATTCAACATAGTTTCTATTCTCGGGAGGTCATTGGTACATGTCATGTTTCGTTGATGGGGTCTGAAAAGGTTTTACACTGAGGCCGACCTAGTACAGGGTCTGTTCAGGAATTCTGCTGGGCTCCGTAGGACAAGGTTCAACATGGCTAGGGTACAAAAGCCAACGATATCGCCAATCCAGGTCTGCTCCCCAGATGTTTGAAACAGGCACACACAAGAACAACACCAAAAAGACACAACAGTTGATGGGAATGAATAGACAAGACAAGACAAGACAACATTCCAGCGAAAGTGCAATGTTCTTGCTCTCGGAAGGTGGCATGATCCGAACCTGGCCCCACCACCCCCGCCCCTGGCTTTGGGTTTAGTGGCCTAGGGGTTTAGGTGCAAGTTTAGGGTTTCGGGTTCTTAGGGGTTTAGGGGCTTTCGTAGGGCTTGAGGTACTCGTAGTGCCCCTATAAGCCTCGGTACTGATAAATTAAACAACCTCTGTAGGCCGCAGAGGTTAACAATACATTGCAAAGCACCATTGGACTACATAATAAACTTGAAAAGAGTACATGTCTAAAACACCATTGTACATGTCTGGAAAAAAATTGGAGGCTGGTTTTCCAACCTGTGCAGACCAAGACATCTCTAAAGTCTATAGGGCTTCGGGGTCCAGATTTAGGCTTCTTGCTTCTTGAGGGGTTCGTGTTTTTAAGGTGTAGGGTTCAGGCTGCAAGTTTCTGGCAAGGCTTTCGGGGCGTTGAGCTCGGAACCCTAAACCCTATAAGCCCTATAAACCCTCTTAAACCCAAAAAACCCAATTAGCCCTATCAACCCTATCAACCCTATAAACCCTAAACCCCTCGGGGCTTATGCAGGTAACGCCCCCCTGAAGATGGCCAGCAACCTCCGTCACGTGGTCCTGGATGAGGGGCGGCTCCGCTCCTGGGCCGCGAAAAAGTCACAGCGGCCTGGGGCAGTTTGCTAAGGTCAAGGACCCAAAAAGCACATAAGCAGAAGCACTTTATAGGGAAATCCCTACCTTATTGGGCTTCATTCTAAGGGGGTGTATATGGGATATCCCTATCCTGATTTTTGCTTATGTCCCTTTTTGGGGCCCTATAAAGGACCTTGGAGTTTGTTTTCTTGGATCAGGGCCTGTGGTTTAGGATTGAGAGTTACGGGTTCAGGAAGTGTCGAAAGGGGCGGCCCAAAACTGCACAGCTCCAAGAGCCGAGGATCTTCATGGTCTTCCTTAACCCTGAAGAACCTACCGTTTTAAGGACTTATATAAGGAAATCATACTAAGGAACCCTAAAAAGGTAGGCTCTTCAGGGTTGAGGTTGGGCGTAGGGGAACCCAAAACTCTGAAGCTAGGGCCGTAAACACCCTCAAGACCTAAACACCCCCAGCCCGAAAGAAGGAGCATGTTGTTTCTTGCCTGGCTCTTCGTCTTTTCTCCTTCAGCATTTTACGGAATTTTCGAAGAGGCCTTACAGAAGCTCCTTAACCCCAAGCCGTAGAAACTCTTTAAAGTGGGCCACCACCAGGTCGTGCCTCACGCCTCTTTGCGCGGATGCTCCAAGGTCAGCGCCCAAAGCTCACTCAGAAAATATGGTCTCCATCTGTATTTCGGTTGATAAAGGTTTTGCTGTTTAGCATTAGTCGTTGCTGCTTTAAGGGTGGGAGGTGTGTGTGTGTATATACAACTCGATGAGCGTTTTTAGAGGGTGTGTAGATAAGAATTCCATGGGTTCCATTCTGTGGGATTGAATAACTAAAACAGTACGGCTTTGGGGGGTAAACTATATGAATTCAGACCTCTGGAGCGTTGTTCGTTGCTTTTGAGGGGTGTGTATTGTATATAGTGGAGTGCTGATGATGTAGGGTTAAGACTTTTCCCCAAATCCTAGACCTTAAACCCCAAGCCCATGCATCCCGAGTTTTGGACACGATGGTATCGGGCTCAGGGTTTTCAAGTCTCTGTTGCCACGTTCCCATTCCTGTCTCATGGTTCAGGCATGTTCAGGCCGCTATGTGCCGTTTACGGGTCACTTTGTCGACTTGGCTTACGTTTTTGGCCCGAACCGGAGCCAAGATACAACCGCGTAGCATCCAACTGCCAGGAACGGAAGCTGTGCCTGTGCCTGTGCCTTCAAAGTGAGGCCTTAAGCCTCTAAGCCCCTCAACCCTAAACACCTCAACCCGAATATAAGCCCTGACCTACACGCCGCGGACTGCGCTGAGTTGACGACTGACCCAACCTGCAGAAGCGGTGCCTCCAGAGGCGTTGTGCGTAGAAGTGTCTTCGCCGGTCGGCCGACCTGCGCCCGTTGCCATTGATGTCATTGACCTCCCTTCTGAGGCATACCACGAGACTGGTGCTGAACAGGTGCAATGCTTGTCCAATGGAAGACCGTTACCGCCAAAGCCTCCTCTGCCTACAAAACGGAGGTTTCCAACAGCAACTGTCGACTCGACTGTCGACTCTTCGGAGAGCAGTGACAGCAAACAGGAAGAAATTTCCAAAGAGGCAGCCGAGGCCTTCTTAGCCAGCTGGTGCTCCTCTTGCGAACAGGTGTTTCCCACCCGCAAACTGCTGTGGGGATGCAGGATATGTGACTATGACATTTGCGGCAGATGTATCTGCCACTATAGGCCACGATTTAAACCCCAAACCCCCAAACCCTAAACCCCGCAACCCTAGACCCCAACTCCTAAACCCTACCTTAACCCTGAAGAACCTACCTACTTATATAAGGAAATCATACTAAGGAACCCTAAAAAGGTAGGTTCTTCAGGGTTAAGGTAAAGCCTCAAACCCGAATCGTGCAGTCTACCAGGACGCCCCCCCAGCTGACCTTTCAATCAACGGGTCCATGTACCCAAATAGTACACTAGGTAGGCCTTGGGGACATTCTATATTTTCCCTTATTGGGCTTAATGGGACCCTATTTACGAATATTTTTCAGAGGCTTTAAAGGGCCAACCTAGCACACACCTTGGCCCCAAAGTACCTGTAAAGGGACGACTTGAAGGCTCATGTATATACTATTTAGGTACTGAATAGCGGTTATGTAGGGTGGACTGAAGGGTAGTTCGGGGGTTTGGGGGAAAACAACAGAGCAACCTCAACCCTAAAGCCTAATGCCCTAAACGGTTAAAGCCTCAAAACCCCAAAAGCGAGAACCAGAAAACCCAAACCCTAGAACAAATTTAACCCCTACACCCCAAAAACCTAAAGACTCTATAAACACCCTTAACCCCTTTAAAAGCACTACGTAAGCTCCAAGGGCGAAGTTCCGAAAGCCACGCCACGAAGCCTCGCAGGTGAGGCGGTGCCCCGGGCGAGGAGCGGCTTCCGTTGGCTTGGGGTTGGGGTTTGCAGTTGAAACTGAGGAGTTTAAGTGTTTAGAAGCAAAACTTACGGGTTTAGGGTTTAGGGATTTATAGAGGTTTAGGCCCAAAACTGAGGAGCTTCAGGTTTAAAGTGTAGGTTTACGGGTTTAGGTTTTAGGGATTTAGGGGTGTAGGGGTTGAGGGTTTAGGGTTTAGCTGGGTGTGTTGTGATTTTGGAACCTCGGGCTTTTGCAAGGGTTTTCTAGGGCTCCAGGCTTTCATGGGGTTCTTGCGAAGGTCAAAACCAAAGGCCCCAAATATATATCTACTAAGTGCCTGCTACTTGGACCCTTCGGGAAACAAGGATTTAGAAAGGTGTGCCATCGGCAATTATTTTACAGCTCCAGAATTGTGCCTGTGAGGCGTCGGCGGTGGCATTCAGCACCTCCACCTAGCGAAGCAAAGAAGGACTGTCGAGCTCGGTAGTCGGTTTTGAGGCCTGTGGTTGAAGGTCGAAATATGATTTGGGGTGGAAGTTTCAAGGTCCAGGGTTAAGGGGTTAATTAAGGGTTTAGGAACTGCCATTTAGGGTTTTTGGTCTGAAGGTCTAGGTTTCAGGTTTAGGTTTCGTGGTTCAGTCAGGATCTTTACTCATAGGCCCCAAACTAGCTCCTTTTTGGGGTTCATATTTAGAAATCTATAAGATAATCCCAAAAAGGAACTACTTTGGGGCCTATGGGTAACGTGTACCGAGAGCTACCGCAGCCAGTTTTTTGACGGGAGGAGGCTCCCTCAGAACTTAACTCTTTGTAGCTGAGTGGATACGCTTTACACTTTGGGGGATAATATTACCCACTACAAAACTGAAAGTGTACACTTTTTGGGGCATTGGAGTTGAATGAAGACTCTGCAAGATAGTAGGTCGTGGGATTTTGAAAATGGGGTATAGGGCAATGAAAGGCTGAGGGTGATAAGGCCGTGTAGGGTGTAAGCTCTTTGCCGATTTCGGATTCTAAACTTTTGGAGCAGTAACCCTACATCAACAGCTACCTATAGCAAGCCACCATCGACAGCCCCAGGAGAATCGACTTTTTTCGCTTCGTGCGTCCCTGCCCTCGATGCCTACCATGCCTACCATGCCTACCATGCCTGCCATGCCTGCCAGGGCCTCGGGAGGCGTTCGGGTTCCCACACGAATACACCTTACTTCATATTAGGGATCTTACTATAACTTAATGCACATTCCTTAATGAAGGGGTATCGGAAGGGCTGGGCTGCGGTTCGGAGAGATCCGAGTTGAAACTCTAAAGCGCTAAGAGCCAAACTCCTAAACCGCCATGACCAAGCCTGGGATACTATGTATCTTGACAGGAGCATACTATGACCTACTGCTTCTCTGATAGGGATCTAAGTTTAAGGTAGGGTTTAGGGCAAGAGGGATCGATATGAACTCATGTGGTTTCCGTATTATAGTATATAGCTGAAATCAAGTTCCTAAACGAGAACACAGCCCTTCGCTGTGACTCGGAAGGTAAACGGATGTAAACTATGGAACCGAGTCTACCAAAGCAAGGTTCTACACAACTTCCATTCCATTTCGGGGACCTGTGGCTTGGTAATATATAGGGGCATGAATATTTACCTTTGCTATGTTGGGGGTCTCCTTGTTATCATTATACTATATACACCGAAACCCTGTTCTAATCCTAAGGCACCTATATTGCAAACATGAGAGAACCCACATGACCCTAAGCCCTTTTCACAAACCCTAAATCCTAAATCGAACCACTCCTGATCGTAGCTCCCGAACCACAACCCTGAATTTAAACCCAAAACACCCAACCCTCCAAACCTCCTAGCACGAACGGCATCTACCACCCTCAATGCTTTACAAACCCTGTTTTGCCATATGGAAACCCGGCAGGGGACCTCCAAGAATCTAGAGAAACCTGGAAAATTAAATAAAGTAATGCCCACCGAAGACCCAAGTTCTAAACCCGAGCCTCCATTTACACAAAAAAGCTTGCAGCTTGTATCAAAGAGTCCCAAGCCCTGAAACTTACTCCCAGCATTCCCAACCGCCTGTAGAGTATCTTATAAAGCCCTGCAAAAGCAACGCTGTGGGCATTTCTTCCGCTCCCCCAACCTCTTCCCCCCAAGCTGGAAGAACCCAACCCGGACCCAACGAGGTTCCGAAGACTAGACCACACCTTTACCCGTAACCAGTGGTGCCTTCAATCAACCTAAGGCAATGCCACCCCTAAACCCCTGAACCCTAACCTAACGCCTGCCAAAGTCCTAAACCCAAAACCCTTATAAAGCTTAAACCCTAAAGCCCTAAACCCCAAAACACCTAAGGCAATGCCCACCCTCCCTTCCATCTCCATGCCACGGCCGCGGCTCCTGGCGGCCCCGGAAGGTTCCAGGGCTGGGTCGATTTTGCGGGCCTTTGAGGGCCCAGGAAGCTTCAAACAAGTAATACTAACAGTATTCGGAACCTGAGTACGGTTTAAGGCATATTCCGAAATTAAGGCGTTTTGGGGCCTCTGGGGCACAACTGAGTTTCGGGGTTTTAGGGTTTCGTAGAGTTTAGAGTGCTGGTTTGAGCAGGGTTTAGGGCACAGATAGGCCTTACAGAGCTGTGGATGTCTTGTGGCAGACAGGTTCAGACTCGTTTAGTGTCCAAAGCCCGATCACCGGGTGAGCTGTTTTGGAATCTGAATTCCGGATGATGCTTGATGAAGGTGAGAATAATAATGGAGCAACGACGATCGACCATGATGTTGGTGAAATAAGGATAGCATGATGAAAGTATTAAGTAGTGATGACGATGTTGACAGAGGCAACAATGTAATGTAAGTCACAGTTGTGATGACTATCTTCCTCCCTAACTGTTATAATCACTTACAATCGGTGCTTTTACAATTAGTAACCTTCTCCCCCTAGTCCAAATATAACGAAAATCTTATACACCACACAACTCCGTAATTATCCAGGCCGCTACACCCTAGACACTTAAACCCAAAACTCGGCACCCGAAACCGTAAACCCTAAAGCAAGCCTGAAACCTAAACCTTAAAGCGCTAAACCCAGAACCCTAAGCTCGAAACCGAAATGGTCTTCCAGCTGTGCATGCAGTCGGAAAAGGGCCTATCGTTTACAAACAAAGTAATGTAAAACCCCTAAACCCTACTGTAAACCCTAAAGCCTACCGTAAACCCCAAACCCCAAACCCTTAAACCCTAAACCCTAAACCCTAAACCCCTAAGCCCCTAAACTCCTAAACCCCTAAACCCCTAAACCCCTAAACCCTAAACCCCTAAACCCTAAACCCCTAAACCCTAAGCCCCTAAACCCCTAAAACCCTTAAAACCCCAACTTCCGAGGCGCCTCCGGGCGCCGACCCACTCGGGGGTCTTCGGAGGAGCCTGCACGAGGGCGCCAGGCCAGCGGCTGGAGGGTTTAGGGTTTAAGGGCTTAGGGGTTTAGGGGTTTAGGGGTTGAGGGGTTGAGGGTTTGAGGGGTTTAGGGGTTGAGGGGGGTTTAGGGGTTTAGGGTTTAGAGGTTTAGGGTTTAGGGTTTAAGGGTTTAGGGTTTAAGGGTTTGGGGTTTGGGGTTTACTCAGTAGGCATAGGGTTTACAGTAGGGTTTAGGGTTGACTTTGTTTGTTTTTGAGGGTTTAGGCTGTCGTAAAGTTTAGGGGCCTATAGGGTATAGGGCTTAGGGTTGAGGGGCTTAGAGGGTTTGGGCAATAGGGTATACGGTTGAGGGTTCAGGGTTTAGGGCTCGTGGGTTAGGATTTTCGGGAGGGTGGAGGGTTTTTCGGATGTACGTAGGGTTTTGCGGAGGGTTTAGGGTTACATAGGGTTTTACACGTAGGGTTTAGTGCCGTGGTCATCGTTGTCTTGGTCATCGCAGAACTGGCTTCCTGAGTATCTGAGTAGGTAACCTTTAACTTGTTGGGGTACGGCATATATACAGTAGAAGCTAGAAAGTTGGAACATCATTAGCCTCATGCCCTTAAGGTAAAGTATAGGGGATCCTAGCACCAATCCTCCTAAACCCATGTTCCAACTTTTCGGGGTTCACTGNATACAGTAGAAGCTAGAAAGTTGGAACATCATTAGCCTCATGCCCTTAAGGTAAAGTATAGGGGATCCTAGCACCAATCCTCCTAAACCCATGTTCCAACTTTTCGGGGTTCACTGTAACCCTACCGCAATTCAACAGATTCACCTTTTTGGGCTAGGGTACTCAGCCCGTGAGCTTCCCAAGAGCTTGATATGATCCAGTTTAGGCAGCCTTTGGCTTAGTCTCCGCCTTATTGTGAAACTAAGTCTTGTCCTTTGTACGTAAGTGTCGTACTAAGTTACTAGTACTGGCTCTATCTGTACCAGCTTTAGTTCGCAGTTGACTGATTGTGTAACAGAAGATGTCAGTAATTATACTCCTGAATCATGACCAGGCCTAGACCAATCATAGTTCCACCATCATGCTGTGTACGGTTGTCGTGCTCGGTCCATAGTAACGTTCGGACAAACTTGGCACCCTATAAGGCTACATGTACCTATATGGTATATTCGTAGGCCTTGAAGGTGCTGTATAGGTGCTTTAAGACCTAAGTATCCACTATATCCCTAGGGCTCCAAGTATACAAATAGTACCTACTTTGGGGTCTAAAGTCTATAAATAGTACCTACTTTGGGCTATTTGGAGCCCCAGGGTATAGGTACATGGAGCCTTAGTGGCAGGCATGTTGTTGATGCAGTTGCGAGGTAGCTTTATCAAGCAATCGAGGACTCCGAGTTCCGACTTATAGACTGAAACCTATGGTTTATATTTATTGGGATATGTTCGATTATGTCAGGTTATATCGGGTGAGGTTATATAGGTCGCATCAAGCTATGTCTGAATTTCCTTGTTTTACAGAGTGTATTACATTTTTGTTTGTTATAGCTCATTAGGTTATACTTCATTTTATTTCAACTTTTGCCATGTACATATGCGTATACGATGCTGTTTTATATTAGCTTGTTGTATGTCGTGTTATGCTGTGTTACATTTTGATACTATACCATGTTATGTTAGGCTATGTTGCACTCTGTTGTATCATATTGCATTACGTTAGCTTCTTTTATGTTGGGTTCCTGTATTATGTTAACTTGTATGATATGATGCGATATGGTGTGAGATGGCATTTAAGTACTTCATATTTCAGTATGTATAGGCATATACATACATGTATATATATACACACATATATATATATGTATATATATAGCGAGAGTATGCACGCATTATATATATATATATATATATATATACATATGTATATATATATATACATATACATATACATATACATATACATATACATATACATATACATATACATATACATATACATATACGTATACGTATACATATACATATACATATACATATACATATACATATACATATACATATACATATACACACACATATACATATACATACACATACACATACACATACACATACCCATACACATACACATACACATACACATACACACACATATACATATACATACTCGTACACATACACATACACATACACATACACATACACATACACATACACATGCACACACACACACGTACATATACATATACATATACATATACATGTATATATATATATATATACACACCACAAAAACTCGTGAAATGAATAAAGGCTTTCACGTTACACCATTCTCAGAGTCTCGTGATTTCTGCTATATGGCGATTGGCTGAACAGAAGCCACAGCCATCACCGCTGCCTTGCCTTTGCCCGGCCATCATCTGCCCAAGCTTTAGCATTCTGCGCCGACATCTCCAGAGACCCATGTGGGGCTGTCCGGAATCGAATTGCTCCGCAGCCATAAGAGGAACAGCGGAGTCTCGAAGCTCCTATACGGACCCCGTCATCCTAAACGCCCCGCGCCCGAAATCTCACACTGGGCCGTACTTGGAAACGGCTCCTAGGATGGATTAGTACATTCCGCACAAGGAACAGAAACTTGAATTGAATAGACTCTTGATGTTGAAAGGGCCTCAAAGAACAGCCCAGTACAGCCTTCTGAAACTCCCCGCATCATTGCTATGTCGCTGTTCACGAAGATCATCCGAGGCCAGGGGCTTCTCTCTTGTCCTTTTGAAAGCTGTGACAAGGTCTCTTAAAAATGGGGGGTTCAGCGCTTTAGGATCTAATCCCTGAGCCCTTAACCCATCCTTGGGGCATCCGGTGTTCGTGGTTTGAAGACTCGGGTCTTTCCAGGGGTTAGGGGACTAGGCTTTGGGGATTGGGGTTTAGGGTTTTTTGTTTTAGGGTTTAGTTGTTGAGGGTTTAGGGTTTAGGGGTTCAGAGTTTAGGAGCTTAGGGTTTAGGCTTATTAGGGTTCAGGGATTGCTGTGTAGCGTTTTTCTTAAGATATAGCTGTTTCTGGCATCGGCACGCCATGCACCAAATTTCAATCGGCCATGATTTTAATCCCTCAGTATTTAAGGTGTAGGGTGTAGGGCACAATGTATAGAAGCCTGAGCAAATACCATTTTTTAGGGCTCTCTACGATAACCAACGCCCAAAGAAGGGCTTCTCATTCCAAGTTCAATTTATCATTAATGCTACTGTACAGTAAGATACGGTTGATGGACAAAATCCTGCATGACCCTAAGGACCCTAAACTATGGGAATTATGGTATATTCCTTATAATGGGTAATGCAGGATTTTGTCCATCAACAGTACCACCCCAAACCCATTCTACTTGAAACTACTCAGGCCCCTATACGTGCCCCAGGCAAGAAAGCTGGACCTTCGACCAGGCCCAAGTACCCGAATAGACAGGTATAGGGCCTTATAGGGTTTAGAGTTTAGGGGTTAGGCTAGGGTTCAAGGTTTTAAACCATTCAGATAATTTGGGTCCTCCTCGAACTTTTCTGGTGTACCCCAAACCCTAAACCCCTAAACTCTAGGGTTTCGAGTTTAGCGCCTGCCAGGTGATATACCCTCCTCCAAAGTCGCTGAGGGGGACAGCTGGTGACTTGGATATAGTGGCCTTAATAACCAGAATAGCTATTTGGTGCCCATTATACTATAATTCTTCATGAGGAACCCCCGAGATGGTATACTTGGATGCTTCGGGCACAGCTCCAATGCCCAGGGTCTACGCGGTACTTGGATGCCGACCTCGGATTGTTCTGGGTTCTATCCCGAAATTACGGCTTCATATTGGAGCTCTAGAACAGGGGTTTTGCTCCCTAGACAAACCCGTTGTTGCTGCCAAGGTACGCTTTCCTCGACATCAATCCGCGCCGCGAGGGGCATACACTCGTGGTGCCTAAAGAGGCCCTCCTTTTGGGGGGAAAGCTTGCTTGTGGTGCCAGCAGAGCTTACCTTCAACCCAAAGCCTAGCCTAACATCGACCGTAGTTCGAGGCACTAGTGCAAGGATACCGACCACCCCAAAGTCAGGATGCGGCTCAGGGAAGACAACAAAGGTTGCCCAGCTTGGGAGTGTACAGGGGTTTAGGGTTTGTAGGGAATTCCGGGTGGAGGAGTCCCGGGTTTGGGCTAAACTCCACACCTTGTTGAATAATTTGGTGCCCTAAACGCGCGAAGTTCTATGTCCTCAACTAAAAGTGTTTCTTTTACCCTCTGCAGTAGAGAGATTCTCATCATCATATACCAGTAGTTCCACAAGCCCTTGACCCTAAACCCTAAACCCTAAGCCCTAAACCCTAAACCCTAAAAGCCTAAACCCTAAAACCTAAACCCTAAGCCTAGTGAATATTCCTGGATCAAGCGAGTCGTCGGCTCGGTTGGGTTAAGGAACACATTCCTTCAACCAACTTGAGGCGTCCATGGAGCCATAAAGCTTTAGGGTTTAGGGTTTAAGCTTTAGGGTTTTAGGGTTTAAGCTTTAGGGTTTAGGGTTTTTCAGGGTTTAGGGTTTAAGGTTTAGGGTTTAGGGTTAGGGTTTAGTAAGTATATGGAGGTCCATGTTCTGATATAGTATGCTCCTGGGATCTGCAACCACGCCCCAGCTAATTACGGCAGGCGCCGGATTGTGATTCAATCAATATTCCAGAAGGAAAGCGGCATTGGACTCTCTGGGCAACCCCTAGAGTCACTAGTAAGGGGCAACCCTAATGACCATCCTTTAAACACCCTTCACCAATCCCCCAAAACCCTACAAGAACCCTGTGAGAACCCTAAACTCCTAAACCAACCCTCAGTCCGAAACCCTCGACCCGATATAAACCCTAAACCCCTGTAAGAACCCTAAACCCCCAAATCCCTCAGCCCTAAACCCTCGACCGTAAACCCTAAACCCTAAACCTCTGTAAGAACCCTACTAAACCTCTAGGAAAAGCAGCGCATCGCCGAACTCTCCGCGGCGTCGCGTGGGGCACTGATGGAGGTGGCCTCCTCGGGAGGCTTAATATAAGGGCCTTGTTGGGTCCTTATCAATAATAAGAACCCCCCAAAAGGCCCCTGTAGTTATAGTATAATGGGCCCCAAAACCCTACTCTACTTCTTGAGGCCCCCATATTAGGCTTTAAGGGTTCTGTTATCGCTTCTGTAGGGCTTCCTTTACGGGTTTGTCTAAGTCTAGGTGTTTGGCTTATGGTTTCTTCAGGGATTTCTAGGTGGGCGGCTCCTGAAGGCTCTTTTATTGGGGTCTTACAGGGGGGTTTTACAAGAGTTTGCAAGGTTTTATACGCCCTGAGGTTCCTAAACCCTAAACCCTAAACCAGGGTTCATTTAAAGGCGTTTGCTTTATGGGTTCTTCTCGGGTTGTGCTTTGTGGGTTTGGCGTTTCCCGCGCGTTATTGTTTCATGGCCTCTTTTTCATTTGGGTTTTCGGGGTTCGTCGAGCAGTAGGGATTTGTATATTGCTTTTCTTTTGGGATTTTCGTGGTGTGTTTTTTGGGGTGGTAAGTCAGTCGCATACTTGCATAGGGCTCACAAGGATCATTCTAGTCTCTGCGGTTTAGGGCCTTGTGGCCTTGCGGATGTCGAGCTGAGGGTTTACACCGGGTGAAGCCTAAACCCGAGACTTTAGACCCCAAGCCCTTAAACCCTGAACCCCCCTAAACCCGAAACATCTTAAACCCAAGCCCATCACTGTTAATGTAGGAACCTTATTAAGAAAGCCTGGGCCTATAACCCCAAAATAGTAGGATTCATATAAAGAACCCTTATAAAGGCCCAGGGTTTCTTAATCAGGTTCCTACATTACAGGTTTTTGATTGGGCTCAGGGAGGATTCAGAAATAGGCGAACGGGTGAATCCCAAACATCTGAAACCACTTTTAACCCAGAGACTGCCCGAAACCCTTAATTAAGGAATGTACCTGCAATTTCAAGAGGGACCCCTATATGATATAAGGCCCATAATTAGTAAGTTTTGGAGCCTCTGGGAAAAGCAAGGCTCAAGCACACGAAAGCCCAAAACCTGTAGCAAACTCTCAAAGGAAGGGCCTAAACTCACCCCTCAACGGTCCCGTACACCAGCTTTTCGAGGAGCCCTTCATAGAAGCCCCAGGCACTACACTCTATGAGCCCTAAACCCCTAAACGCCTAAATCCCAAACCTCTAAACCTAGTTGCCACCGAAAAAGCTGGGAATTTCCGACAATGGGGGACCCAAATATAGTACCCTAAATAGTAGGATCCTTATTATAAGGACCCCCAAAATAAGGTACCCCCTTATTTATCGGAAACTCCCAACTAAGTCCTCAAACCATCCTTTACCTTTGAACCCCGGAACCCTCGTTAAACCCTAAACCCTAAACCCTAAACCCTAAAGCCCAAAACCCCCGTAAACCCTAAACCCTAAAGCCCAAAACCCCCCTAAACCCTAAACCCTAAACCCTAACATCCTTGGCTCGTTTCGGGAGAGCCAGGGCGTCGCGGAAGTTCAGCGACGCCTGACGCTGCTTGGACCGCTGGTTCGATTATGGATTTAGGGTTTAGGTATCAGGCTTTAGGGTTTAGTGTTTAGGGTTTAGGGCTTGGGTTTAGGGTTTAGGGGTTTAGGGTTTAGGGTTTATACCCCATAAACGCCACCTAGCATAAGTTAAGCTAGCGTTGAGGCCAGCTCCATTGCGGGGACATTTACCTTGAACGTTTATGTCTAGGTAGCTCTTGGATTAAGATTTTGGGGAAAAGGTTGAGGAGCGTCGACTTCGGTAGCAAAACAAACCCCAGGTACAGTCACAAAAGCCTAGCAAAGCCGCAGATGTAAACAACCAGTGCTTGAATCATGCGTTTCTACACTCTAAACCCGAAGCTGTCTCCAAAGAGCAGATTCATCGATGCTGCATCCTGCTTCTACCTCCTCATTTTGGGGCTCTGGAACGCGAGAAAGCACCACGGGGATTCGTGGACCAAGTGGTTTTTGCCGATCACAACGATTCGCAATCCCGCCATCCTTTGCACCCAGTCCACGTGCCTGGCCATGTTTGCTCCTGCTGGAGACCCCGTCTTGCCAAGAAGTTCTGTGAGAGGGTGTCGGAGGTGCATTATGCGAAGGTCAAGCAATGCACCTTATCGGGGGACTCCGTCCCTCATGAACGGAATCCTCGGAGCACAGCTCCTGCATACAAAGCAGCTGCGACAAGAGCCTCCACGACGAGAGATTACATCGGAGGGCTGCCTGTCCAAACAGGAAGCTTTAATCTAATTCCGGGACCACTCAAAAGCCCAACGTCCCTAAAGTCTAGCCCCGAAAGCTTGAGTAGAAGCCAGAAAGTTGGAACATTAATATCCTCATGGCCTTAAGGTAAAGTATACGGGATCCTAGCACTAATCCTCCTAAAGCCATGTTCCAACTTTCTGGGGTTCACTATAAATCCCGTAATTACCACGGCTTCTAGACAAGACTACCCGGAACCATACACTCACGAAGTCTCTTCGGAGTCGTATATGTATACTGCGCAAGCTAGCTCCTGTTTCTTGGTTTGTTTCGGGCCTCGAGCTTTTTAGGGTTAGGGGTGAGGGTTTAGGGTTCAGGGTTTTTGTAGTTCAGTCGACACCCGGGGTCTAATTTATCTAGAGGTCTGCAGCCATACTCCATCATACCATAGTTTACCCCTTCGTCGGGCTCCCTATCTCAAGCTGCAGTAATGGTGTAGAACCTGCCCCCAAATCCAACTATTCGCGCTTCGATAATGGGCGTTCGGGAAAGGGGTCTGCAGGAACACAGAGACTCTAAAGACCCTTGCTATAGCAAGGGGTTTAGGGTTTAGGGTTTCCTCAAAACAAGAGTATCAAGCTCCGATATGATTTGGGGTTTGTCCTATAGTTTTTTAAGCAGAAGGACCGTTGGGAGAACTTTTGCCCTACGAGGAGATCCTAAGCAACAAAGAGAAGCTGATTCGGGATGTTTAGCGTTTTGGGGTTCAGGGTTTAGGGTTTAGTCATCTACATGCCCAAAGAGCAAAAAGGCATACCCCTTAAAGTAGCACTGTACCTCCTGCACTCGCATAGAGGGTGGGTCAAAGGACTCCTCTACTAGGTGTCGATTTCAGTTTAGGATGGTTTACCTGTAGCCGAAAAGACCTACCTTTTTTAGAAACTATCTATATATATATATATGTATATATATATATATATATATATATATATATCATAGTAAGGAATAGTAAGGAACGCCAAAAAGGTAGGTCTTTGCGTTTACAGGTAGGGTTCAACAACGTTCAACAAGTGCCATGCCTGTGAGCCTTCGATGGCTCCGATCTACCCGAACCTCCGAGACCCCAATCCCGACAGCCGGCCGAAAGACCGTGCCCAGAAGAAAGGGTCGTGAGCCCCACTCCAACACCCTTTAAGCCCTAAACCCCCCAGATAGGGTTTAAAGCTCCTAAACCCCAAGCCCATAAAACCCGAAACCCCGAAAACCTAAAACCCTATTAAACCCTAAACCGTAACCGGGCTAATGAGCTCCCTGAGCCCAAAACAACCCCCCAGCTCCAAAGACGCAAAAAGGCCCCACCTTTGTTTAAACCCAAAGCCCGACAAAACCCAGCAATTGAAACGCCCCGAACCAGCAACAACCCTAACAGCCCAATAAACCCAAACTATAAAGCCCAAAAGCTTACGCCCTTAACCTTTAACTTTAAACATTCAAAATCCTTCCGCATTGGGGGCCCCGTTGGCAGAGTTTTGGGCTCATCCGTTCGAGGTCCGTCTTCGGCACGACGGACGGGGCCTGGGAATGTGTGGGATGTTTGTTTTGTTTCATGTGTTGGGCTCATTTTAGGGTTTGTAGTGTTTGGAGGGTTGCTGGTTCCAATTTTAAAAGGCTTGATTTCCGGATTTCGGATTCCTGGGCTTGGGGTGTAGGGAAACAAAACCCCCTTCATGGAACTAGTCCTCCCTGAAGTGACGTGGGGTGTAGGGAAACAAAACCCCCTTCATGGAACTAGTCCTCCCTGAAGTGACGAGGGGTAAGGTTTGGATATCTGGCGATACTTAGAGCTTAGTCTTTTCCAAGTCTCAGAAACCCTATGCCGATACCGACGCCCCTTTAAAAGAAACCATTCTCAAATTCCCGAGTCCCGAAAGATCTTTTGAAAGGTCTAGTGGAGCAATCCCAAAAGACATAGAGCTTACGGAGACTTTGCAAAAAGATAAACCCTCTGGAGTCCGTTGTTCAAAGATTGAAGCCCTGAAGAACCCCAAACCCCACATCCTAAATCGTAAACCCTACATCCAGTGCTTCAGACTTGACACTTAAACCCCTACCGAAACCCTAAGATCGGCAGGCCCCTAACCCTAAGTTGCGCTTGCTTCCAGGACTTTCAGGTGTCTTGCCACGACGGGCCCGGCGCGGGTCAGGAGGTCTTGGGGACGGTTTAGGGTTTAGGGTCACGGCAAGTTGTGTTTCAGACTCTTGGCGTGGCACCTCGAGTGCACGGAGATTTGTGTCAAGGTTTAGGGCTCAAGAGGTGAAGGGCAGAGGACTGTAAGTTTGGATTTGAGTCCTTGGTAATCTTCCTGTTTTACGTGGTGTCATTTGTAGGTACACGAAAGTATACGAGGTTTCCCGGCCGTCTGCTAAAAGCTTTAAGACTTTAAGATGCCTAAACCCTACACCCCTACCCCCCCCGAACCCCTTAAACCCTAAACGGTTCGTGCTTTGGGTGTCGGGTTGTTCGGTGCCTTTGTGGTTGGGTTCCGCTCAGGGTCCTCGTGAAGAGCACATGCGTTCATAGGGAAGTTCTAGAGTCCTGGTACTGACATTTAGGGGTTGTCGGGTTTAGGGGGAGTAGGGGGGTTTAGGGTTTAGGGTACCCAGGTTTGGGCTTTCGGGTTCAGGGTTTTGGGTGCAGAGCGAGAAAGGTCATCCCAACCCTCAAACAAACCCTCAGCCCTGGAGTTCGTTTAACTAATGGCCGAATTCGAGGAATGGACAGGCTAAGTTGGCAGCAACAAGCTGGATCACACACGTGTAAATAAATATAAATAAATAAAAAAAAAATATATATATATATAAACCGTTGCACTAGTTTGTGCCTGGGGACAGTTACATAGCTGGGTAGCAGAATGAGAATTTTCCACGCCGTCGACAGTTGTCTGTTAAATTGAGAAGGGCCGTTAGAAAATCAATAAACACCAAGTCCTGTATCCTACAAGTTTTAGAAAGTAAGCGCAGGATCATGGGACTTCGCATTAGGTATATTATACACGTAAGGCTTAAATCCTAACCTTAACCCCAAGCCCTCAACCCTTAACCCGAAACCCATACCTTAAACTCTTAGAAGACCCCGCTGCCAGGTGCCTCATGTGCACATCCATGTGATTCCGCGAACGCCTGGCGATGGTGGTCGAAGCATGCTGGTGGGCAGGGCTGAATACGGCAGGTTCACAGTAATCGTCTATATTGTATAGTAGTACTATAATTATATATATATATATATATAGACACACACACACACTTTATGATGCTAGGTTCTCCAGTAGTACCCTTTTATCCTTTTTCTTTGTGGGTTCCCTTATTAAAACAGAATAGTAGGAAAAAGGGTACCCTTATTATTAAGGGGCTACTGGGGCACCTAGGATGCTTTCATAACAGCAGGTCTCTACGACAAAGAATGATGCCAATATGATAGCTACTTATTCCTTCATATCCTACCCTCTTCGACCGATAGTCTACTGGCCAATAAGGCCCCCTAAATTTCATAAATAAACCCTAAACCCTAATCCCTAAATTTCATAAATAAACCCTAAACCCTAAATTTCATAAATAAACCCTAAACCCTAAACCCTAAATTTCATAAATAAGAGAGAGCTGCCTGGAGAGATCACAGTCGATCACTAAACCCCAAACTTGAACCTTCACGATATCCCCTCGTAGAGGGTTCTGCAAGGGTGTTATACAGGTTGTATCGCGTTTAGAGTTTTACAAGGGTCTTGGAATGAGTCATCAGGACACTTGTCGAAGCTGTAGAACCCCAAGCGACGTACCTGCGACAAAAAGCGCTCAAGACCCTAANCCCCCCCCCCCCCTCCCCCGAAGTGAGGGCTTCCCATATACCCCAAACCCTTAACCCCTAAACCCCAAAGCATGTTTTTAAACGTTAAAACAACACAAAGAAAACCATGTCTTTTACGTTAAAAAACATTCAACAAAGCCCTTGAAGGCCATGTGGCCGAAGGCACCACCTATCGGCTCAGAGGAGAGCCTTAGGGCTTCGTATTTAGGGTTTGGGTTGAGGATTTAGACTTTAGGGTTTGGGTCTAGGGTTTTGGTTGAGGGTTTAGGGTTTGGGTTGAGGGTTGGGGTTTTGTTTGATTGAGGGTTTAGGGTTTGGGTCTAGGGTTTAGGGTCTTACTTCAGGTCTGTAGTGAACACTAGAACGCTGGAACTTGGACTGAGGATGATTACGGCTCCCTGTGCTTTAAGGGGCATGAGCATAATGCTGTTCCGACTTTCTGGCTTCTACTTCACGGTTATGTGGTGGTGTTTGGGGGTTGTAGGCTTTTGAGTGCGGAACGATTGGTGATCATATCCCCCTGTAGGTCAAAAATTATAGTTTATCCACAGAGCTTGAAGAACCCATGCCAAGTAGATATCTGTTAATCTGCAAGAGTTTTACACTATTAGTAAGAGGGCCTACAAAGCCTTGTCTCTAAACCCTGAACCCTAAACCTTAAAAGCTCCCAAAACCTTATCTAAACTACCCCCCCCATACCTAAAGCGAAGTCCTACATGCTCTAGAACCCAGCGTAGAATCCCAGAGGTCCCAAAGCCGACCCAAACCCTGTGAAATTCCTAGACCTCTGGGAGCATGTAGGAAGTAGATCCCTTTCGGGTTCCTTTTTCGGGTTCCTTTTTAAGGGTTCCTTTGAGGGTTCCTTCGAGGGATCCCTTAAGGGGGCTCCTTTAAAGGGACGACACGGCTCCTGTAAGGGGGTTCCTTAAAGGGGCCCCCTTTAAGGGTTTCCTTTAAGGGTACTCTAGGGATCCTTTAACGGGGGGTTCCTACAAAGCGCCCTTTAGTAGTATAGGGTACCAAACTAGGAGTTCTACTTTCTAGATCCTCCCGGGGGTCTGCGAAACCCTCATAACCTTGCTCACTTCCTTAAACTACAAAGCCCTAGATTTTTTGTAGGTTCTTATTATAAACCCTAATATGGAATTTGTAGGGACCCTACAACAAAGTAGGCTTTGAACCCACAGGAGCCGGACTTTCCCGCGCTGGCGAAGCTCGCTGAGAAGCTGTGACCTGACCACATTTTGGGGTGGCAGCAGTTCCTTTACGGAGTCTAAGGGGTTCTGTAAGTGTTCTATACGTTTTTGGTTTTGCGGGATTAGGGTTTCCCGTGCTGGTTTTATCCAGGGATCTATAGGGCATCTACAGGGGATCTACATGGGCTTAGGCGTTCGATACGGGTTCAGGTTTGTCAGGGTGTTTAGGGTTGCTCTCATGTCGGGGATCTGTTTTCCAGATGGGTTCTCTAAGAGGAATTGGGCTTTATCGTTACCCTGGGTAAGTGATCAGCACCCATTCGACATTTCGCCAACGTCGAGGGTCATGGGTTGTACAAGCTGCATACTATTTTGAGGGCTCAAAACACATCCCAAGGCCCTTGTCATACACATCAACGTGAAGCCCTTATAGTAAACAGCTCCTGGTTCCTCCCAGACCCCGCAACTACCCGACCCTCTAATATATACAATACAGTCCAAGAGTACGAGTAGAGTACCTACTAAATATTGTACCTACTTTGGGCAGGTTGAAATCTGGTGTCTTAGGGGAAGAGGGCTACAAACAACGGATGTTGCATCAGAGGCGTGGGCCGGTTTTTCTTAGGAGTGCGGAATGTCGTTTCTCGATGAGCTCTCCTACTTGGAGGCTCATGGGTAGGTATAAGTGGGGTTATAAGTAAGCTAACTATACTTATAACCCTTATTCGGGGGCTGAGAACCCTACTTATAACTACCCATGAACCTCCCAGTAACTTGCACTCCACCACCGTATGGGGATCCCGAACCCAACCAACAACCCTTACAGGAAGCCTTTCAAGTGTGGCCACTTTCAAACCTCTATAAGTCAATACCCGAGTCCTAAGAAGACACATCGGTTGAGAGTGAACGATTTCTAGTTGTAGGGTTTACCTGTCCAGTGCTCAGGGCCGTATGGGCTTTGGGCAAGGCCTTTGCTCCAAAGGTCTACTCTTTTTTTGACATAGTGCTTGTACAGAAGCCCGATAAGAACACTCCGACCCACTAAACATCTGCCTGCCTGGCCAGACCACTGTCATTCCGTTTTGTCACCTTGTATCGTTCTGTCTGCTCCCAACTATGCCATGGGTGAACCAGAAAAAGCGCCATATTGGAGAGTATGTAAGCTCAACACCCCCGAGCCTCAATTCTCGTATTCGCCAGACCCAAACGATCAACCTAGACCCTATTTACAAGCCCAAAATCGTGGTAAACCTAGACCCGCGACCCGAAATGCTGCTCCCAACCCTAAGCCCTAAACTCTAAAGTAAGCCCCAAAAAGTTGGAAACCGGATTAAGGCCGCTTAATGCTGGGATTTCCTATACTTCACCTGAAGGGAATGAGGACAATGATGTTCCAACTTTCTGGCTTCTACCGTAAATGCCAAACCCTGATGCCAGTCGCACAAAGGCAAGCCGCTTGAGCTGTCACAACTGGCAGCTGCTTCGAGCGCTGAGCATGCGGTAGAGGTTTTAGGGCTTGCGGTCGACGGTTTAGGCGCTGGAGGTTATGGGCGCAAGATTTGAGGTCTAAGTGATTGAAGCTGAAGGGGTGCAGGGTTGAAGTTTCAAGAGCCTGGCTGACCGTTTGAATCACAGGGTTTCGGCAGCTTCTGACAAGACGGGAACTGCAGTGGCTTAGATATTTAGCATATGTCGCATTCAACATTTGTTGATGACCCTCTTTCGGTCTCCGCATAGAAATGTCTGTCGAACAGACACCTTCTGCTGTCGATATCGGTTCTATGCAAAGGAGAAAACGGCTGTGAGACATGCGCTCTGCATTCGGGGAGTTGATCTCGATGTCTTCTCGTTCTGATTCTCTGACTAGTTTTTGTTTGTATTTCTGGTTGTAGCAATCATCCATGTGATCAGTACACTGACGGATACCACTGACCACTGGCATTGGCAGTAGCATTGCAAGGAAAACTCCTGCGCAAACGTTCCAGGCGAACGTTGAGCTACCCTTTGCCTGCTCGTATCCCAAATAACCCCGTACCATAAGGGCTCTCTTTTCGGGTCCTGGTAAAGCGTCAGCATTCAGAAAGACTTCGAGTCTCGGCAATGTGAAGGGCCTATTGTTGCCATCCGAATCTAGTTCCGTTTTAGCCCCCGTAAAACCTAAATCCCTAGACTTAAACCTATCCGAGTCCAGTACCCTTTTGGTTGTCTTTCCCATTATCATTGTGGGAGAAAGCCCTGGCAATGAACTACGCTATTTAGAAGTAACCTGCTACGGTGGGTTTAGGGTTTGGGGTGAAGAGGTTTAGGGTTCGGGGTTAAGGGGTTCAGGGTTTAGGGTAGGATACTTATGAACCAAAAGCGCAAACTAAATCCTAAATCCCAAACTGCTCATCCAATCACATGTTTCACCCCACAGCTGAAACTCTACAACCATGCCGACCCTTAAACATCAAAGCCGGCTGCACCCAATAGCCACGTGTCAAGCCCTTGTTAGCCGGAGGCCGCCCCAGCACCGCTACAGCCACTAAACGGCCGGGGGCAAGTGTCTAGAACGTGCCGTTTGGATTCAGGAGTGCTTCGCGTTACGAGTCACCGATTCAGGGTTTTTGGCTGCGCGTTCAGCTTCATTGCAAGCTGTCAGGACCCAATCGAATTCCAGCTTGGATCTGCGTACCGGTTTCTGTAGATCACATCCAGGGGCTGCTCAAGATTCCGATCCCTGTGTAGGCACCTCGAAGCCATTATCCCAGTAGTAGATTAGGTAACCTTTAACCTTTTGGGGTAGTATAATCCCTATATAATCCTTATATTATGAAAAAGGTTAACCTTTGGTTCCCCATGATACCCGACAAGTAGGTTATTGATTCAGCAATCATCCTTGAACCCACAGCTAGAATTGCTGTCTCACCCTACAGTCCTACAGTCTCTGCTGTACTGTCTTGTTTGGGTTCCCTGCTAGGATCCTAAGGAAAACATAAATTTTTAAACGACAAAACTACAATGCAGACTATAAACATAGGTAGATCCGGAGGTTACCCTTCCAGGTATACCAAGACCAACCACCTCGGCCCCTAAGCCCTAAACCTTCAGAGCCCTTAAATCCCTCTAACCCCTAAACCCCAAAAGCCCTAAACCAAAACCCCCAACAAAACAATTAAGCCCTTGGAGGCAAGATTCCGTGGTTCCCACCCGCCTTGCCTGGGGCACAGACTCGGCTGCGTCAGCTTTTTCGACCCCGGGATTCCGCCTTGTAGACTTCAGAACAATTTGCAGAAGAATGGTAGTAGCAACAATAACCCCAAGGGTCCAAAGGACCCAATAATTGGGTACTTAGGTTTCGGATAGTAGTTATGTAGGTTACTATTTGGGAGAGTATATGATTATTGGGTACTTGGACCCTGGGGGTAATGACAACAATAATGATCACATCATATAGAGGCCTGGAGAGCTGGCAGTTCTTAAAGTTGATTACTATCATAATTATTGTATAATGTACCCCGAAACCTTGTTCTAGTTATGAAGGCCTCTACAGACATTAGGTTTAGGGTTTAGGAAGGTCGTGGGTTAAGGATTTACGGATTGGGGCCCCAGGTTTAGGGTTTAGGGTTTAGCAGGTGGGGGTCGACGTTTGGGAATTGAAGCTCTTTAAGGCTTTGGGGATGGGGGTCTTTGATGCTCCTATCTGGAGGTGTCTTCAGGAATCAGGATCCTACTTTCCCGGGGCCATGTCTGGGTCACCTTCTTTGTGAAGCTTGCTTTTGGATGTAGCGGCTGAGGCTTTTGTTTTGTTTGCTTTTGAGTTCGGGCTTGCGGATTTCACCCGTGCGGTATCAAGAGCCGGGAACGCCGTAATCATGCAGTTTGCTTTTCTCCTCCAAAGCACAGGCCCTGCCCTGAGCTCAAGCACTCAACCTTCAATCCCAAATCCGAAATCTTCGTCACTAGCCCCTACGCACTAAACCTAATCCTGTCGAGGCCCCAACCCTCCACACAGAGCTCCAGGGAGCTCCAGATGGCTTAGGGTTTAAGGGTTTTGGGGGTAGGGTGTAAGAGTTTAGGGTTTAGGGAGCCCCAGATCTTGATCTTTGCCTCCTCGAACGTCGTCAAAAAACAGTTGCGGATCCTTAGCGATCTAAGTAACCACCCTCATCCCCATCAGCAGCAAAACACTTTATGTACATATGTATGTATATATATATATACATGCTACAGTTTCTTTGGTTTATATGCATGTAGTTGTTTTTCGTCATTANTATATATATATATATATATTATATCCATATATAAGAAAACCTTCCTAAGTTTTCGACTTCGAGGCCTCGCGTATCCGCTGCCATCCGCTCACGCTCTCGCGCCTGGGCGTTCACAGAATCCCTGAGGGTCCATGTACTCAAACCCTAAGGCTCTAAGGACTCATATTTTAAGGCTTTTGGGCCTAAAGACCATATTATATAAGGCTTTTGGGCCATTTTGAGCCTTAGGGTTAGGGTTTAGAGTTGTGAACCTATAAATGTTTTCGTACCTTTCCTGGGGTTTCTCAATAGCAGAGCAAGTAGCCTGCATTTTGGGGCGTGGGATACCCCTTGTATACTCCCAGATGTTACTAGGTTTTCCAAGGAAGCTGGACGAGTAAGGTTTATGTTAACAGCCAAAACCTAAGTATGTATGAACATCATTCGGAACCGAAAATCTGTCAGTTTCGCAGAGTTTAAGTGTGGTGTAGGGTGTAGGAGTCACGAAGTAGGGCAGCGGGCTTAGCGCACAGGGTTTGGGCTTCAGTGTTCGGGTGCAATGTACAGAGATGCTGAAGCTTGAAGCTCTTCGGTTTTATGGCTTAAAATATTCGCACTGCATATGAATGGTTGGCTAGAATCTCATATTTGCCTGTGTTATGTTTGCCTGGGCCGATTGGCCGGGCCGTCGGCGGTGCCCCGCGTTGCAGCTGATCTTGATCTTCTTTGCTTTGCCCAGCAAGCCATTGCCAAAGCCAGGCCTGTACACAGAGTTTTGCATCCCGCTTTGTTCGTCTAGCTCTGAGAAACGAGACCTGATGGCAAACACATCGCCGCGACTTCTTCTTTTGATACTTGTACCCTTGAACCCCCAGATGTTAAACCCCTTACAAACCCTATAATAAACAAAACTCTACCAAATCCCTATCGACGTATCTCTTTCCTGGCCAAGGCGTGCCGATGTCACTTCCATGGGTCCAGGCGAGAGCCGCGACGTTCGGCAAGGATTCCTGCACAGGAAGCCTCAAAGGTATCATTAACGGAACCTTCACCGTACCCTTAAACAAGCCCTACACCTGTATAGAACCCTGATGGAACCCCTAAAGGAGCCCTTAATTGACACGAACGAACCGTCCACGCACCCTTAAGGGTTCCTCGAGTGCTCCCTTGATCTTAAGGATTCCTTTCAAGGTCCGGGGTTACTTGTCTTAGTAGTCGGTAACCTTCAAGCTTTTTGGGTGTTATTGTAATTCCTGAATAATTAACCCCAAAGGTTAACGCTTAGTTTCCCGAGTATATTGGACAACTAGGTGTATATATATATATATATAGAGAGAGAGAGAGAGGGTTGAGGGTCTAGGGCCTAGGGTTTAGCTGGTTTTAAGGTTCCTTTCCTAAGTCTTCCGACTCGGGACTACGACCCAGAGGCTAGCTCAAACTTTTTGTTTTGTGGGGCTGTTCGTAAGATTTCTATGGGAGCTACAGGACGCTCTGTTATAACGTGCCGTTTTGAAAGGGCTTGTGCAGGGTTGTAGGGCTGTTTCAGGGCTTCTATACAGTTTTATCGTGCTCTATAGCATAGTGTTCCGGGAGGTTGCAATTTGGGATGTAGTTTGGCATGTTTTCATCGTCCCTCTGAACCTGAAAACCTAAAAATATCCTACCCCGTACCCTAATTCGAGTTGCTTTGAACGAGCAGCCGGAACCCTAAAACCCCAAAACCTAAACCCCCAAGTCCTTTCACTGAACCACTGAACCCTAAACCCTAAACTCTATGCCAGCTGCTTAGGGAAAACGGGGCANCCCCCCCCCCCCCAAAAAAAAAAAAAAGAAAAGTCCTAAGCCCCAATCGAAGCGTTGACATGCGAGGCCTCGCGGAACCCATCGGAGGCCGCCAGATAGGGTGCCACGGGGGTGCCTCGTGGTGGCCTCGGTCGTGAGTATCCCAGAGGATCCATACTTGAAGGGGCAGGGGGCTTAGTAAGTTGGTTATAAGTAAGGTTATAATTAGGGTAACTCCATGTAGGGCACTTATAACTCTACTTATATCCTACTTACTAAGTCCCCTGCCCCTTCAAGTAAGACCTGGTTTTCGGGCTTTACGGTTCTACACGACTTTTGTCGGAGTGTGATGCGGTTTACACGGCTTTATAGGGGCTATTTACATGGTTTCAAGGCATCTGATAATTAGGCACTTGGGTTGTGAAAGTAGTTATGCATACAGGCTACTGTAGTGCTGGACCCTCTGACTAAACAGTCAGCATTTGGCGTTTACGAGTTTGGGGTTCAGGAGTTTCGGGTTTAGGATACCGGATTTCGGAGTTGGGGATTTAATGTAGGGTTTTGAATGCTCTCATAATGATACTGCTTGGTCTTCCCTGTTTTTATTTATGGTACAAAACTTGTGAATTGTGTTTATAAAAACAATTTAGGGTATTTAGGGTTTAGGGGTTATGAATTGTTTTTATAAAAACAAACCCCATATTCAACCCTAATGGCGGAATCCTTGCGCTACGCTTCGGGTCTTAGGCCGGACTTATTGCTCTTCGCTAATCTTAGATAGGGAACGGGGGAACTTTAAGCCTTTTGGCCTTCTATATCAGCTCTATCTTAGAAAGTTTGAACTTTCTGGGGCCCCGTTGTTGACGAAGAGAGTATAATTGCGATGAAGGACACGCGCAGAACCCGTTCGTCAGCTCGGAAATCACCGAGGTTGGGACCTGGTATTTTCGTGAAAGTTGGCTATTCGTTCAGCTGCTTCTGCGGCGAGCATGGCCAAAGGCTGGACATCTTAGGTGCGTATTCGGGGCGAGTCTCATGACCGCCAAGTGGTTGAGCATGTCTGTGAAAAGCAGCTGTACTGTTCGGAGGTGATGACACGTACAGCAGAGCGGTTCCTCCTAGGGTTAAGCGTAGTTCCAAGAAGCCTCACAACCTTCTGCGTAAGGGTTAAAGTCGACGAAGCGACACACGGAAGCGCAAATTTGAATCCACGCCATTCAGTCGTTACAGGGCAAAGGCCGTGCAGGACTGTCGGCTGGAGCCTCCCACTATCCTGCGACAACTGCGATGTTGGCTGCCGAAACCCCAAACCCCAAATCCTAACTAAACCCGTGAACCTTGAATCCTTAAACTATAAATATAGCTTAAACCCTCAAACCCGACCTGAAGCCAGGGCAGGCCGTGGATGCCAACACCCGCAGGCGTGGAAGCGAGTTGCCACACCCTCATCACCCTACCGGCCCTGCAGCCCAAAACCCAAGGCCTAACGCTAAACTCTCAACGGTTTAGGGTTTAGGGTTTAGGAAATCCTTTCTCCAACCGTTTGCAGTGTCTTCGGGCCGTGGTTACTCTACCTTACTTGTAGTAGGGCTTCCTCCAGATCCTTACCGCTAGCAAAGCCAACTCTAAACGTTTGCTATCTCGTCCAAAGCCGAAGCCGCTCAAAGACAAGCTGTCCTCCCTAATCGCACTTACGAGAACCCATCCCAAAAGAATTTCAAAATGCATTCTTAAACCCGTTTAAACGAGCCCTCTTGGCAGCTGTACAAGGACGCTGAAACTTCTAAACAATAAACTCTCAAAGCAACCCTTGTTGGACCCGTATAATGTGCGAACCGGATTAAGAAACCCTGGGCCTATAACCCCCAATATAGTAGGATTCATAATAAGGAACCCTAATAAAGGCCCACGGTTTCTTAATCAGGTTCCTAAATTAGAAGCCCGAAACCCTGACCCTTGCAGGGACCCTTTCAAGTGCCCGAAAAGAAACCCATAGAAACCCCCAGGAGCCCTTGGACACTCATAGAAACCCTTAGAAACCCATATAAACCCTGATTGAAAGTTAGAAGCCCGCTAGCCTCAACCCTTAAGAGTAAGGTCTAGGGAATCCCAGCACTAATTGTCCTTAGTCCGGTTTCCAACTTTTGGGGTTTACTGTAATGGAACCTTCCCAGTAGTAGAGTAGGTAACCTTTAACCTTTTGGGGTAGTATAATCCCTATATAATCCTTATATTATCAAAAAACTTTAACCTTCGGTTCCCCATGATACCCGACAAGTAGGCCTTTGTCGACCCAGGTTCGCCTTGCAACTTGGGGAAGCGGACACCGGAAGTTTCACGAGAGAGGGGCTGTTCCCCAGGATCTTCGAAGGGGTCGTTGGTTTGGGGTTTTGGGGGTTAGGGATCTGATCTTAGTAGCAGGTTGAGAGTTTAGGGTTTAGGGGTTTAGGGTTTGGGGGTTTAGCATTTAGGTTAATAAGCAGAATAGGTATACGTGAACCTGTTGGGGATGTTAGAACCCCTAGATAATCCCAAAGGCTAATCTTTTAGGAAGCAAGGAATGGACACTAAGTGTTGGGGGATCCCTAATATGGCGTATGGGATATTCCTTGATAAGGGTATGTTATTGGAAGTTCTGGGAGGTTCCGAGAATCATGGACGTCAGATAGATCCTACATGGTTGTATTTGAGTTTTGGGTACTTTGCGTGGTAGTTAACACGTCATCAATGAACCCTTATCTGCCGAAGCCCGAACCTGTATCAGTTTAGGCTTGCAGGCCTCAAGGATGTGTTCTTAAAGCCCTATGGTACCGCTTTACCAGTCTGGGGGCATCCATCCCGTTAGCTCTGAATGACTGCCAACAGTAAGGCGCTGTAATCCCTATACAACAGCACGACCTTGTGCTGCGTATGCGGGATAACCAAGCCAGATTCGATTTCTGCTGCAAGTTATCGAACAGCCCGAAGTAGGCGCCTTCCAGGCGCGGATGTGCAGAGAACAGTGCCAAGCGGACGGGTCACGGACGGGTCACGTGCAGTTCCATGTTATATGTTGCGAATCTTTTACTCTGAGGTACATCAGAAGAGAAGCCTTAATCGTAGGATCCTTATGCAACCAAGGACATGTCACCAGGGAATCCATATTCTTGTGAAACTCCCATTTAGACCAAGACTCCCACCGCCTGAAACCCAGAACAGTACATCCAAATGCAAAGCCAAAACCCTAAGCCTTAATTCCACACTTGAGCTTAATGTAGAAGCTTGAATAAATACCCATAGTATTCCTTCGGGTTATGCATGTTCCGTTACTGTATTGCTTTTCGTGACTACTTTATCGCTGCTCCTTTTGCTCTAAAATCTACCATGACTTTGGTCAATGACGATCGTGATGGTGCCCTCATCATGTTTACGACTGCGTATCATAGGTCTGGATTTGCCCCACGATGGCTACTGTTACAACCCTTGGTACCCTAAACTCTTAAACCCTAAAGAATAGAGCTTGCAACTCCACGCCCCAAGCTCGGCTAGGGTTTCGAAAAATGAGGGCTGCGTCACAGACCCCACTCAAAGGCCAGGATGCTGAACATAAGAACCCCTGCAAAAGGGACCAATAGCGTTCTGAAACTCGGTCGGTGCCTGCGGGATTTATAGGGCTTGAGGTTTATGGTTTAGGGTTTTAGGGTTTAAGGTCTGTGGTTCAATTCAAGGGTCTTGTTAGGGTTCGCTAATGTAGGAACCTGATTAAGAAACCCGGTGCCTATAACCACAAAATAGTAGGGTTCATACGCAGATCCCTAATAAAGGCCCAAGGTTTCGTAATCAGGTTCCTACACTAACAGTGATGATATTAGGGTCTATAATAAGACCCTCTAAAATCAGGAGGGTTTGGTAGTTTATTTAAGGTAAACATAGGTAAACTACGTTTCAAGCACATCTCGACCGACCGTTGGCCGAATTCGTGGCGCAGCTCCTACGGAGATCTTCTCTCCGGCCCAAAATGAAACCCTCAAGCAAACACCCTAGACAACCTCTATCCGAAAACGATCCCAGAATTTTTTCTCCCATGCCCTCGACCTCTAGACATTATTTTTGCAAAAGAGTGCAGAGCAGAAGTAGAGTTTAAGCCCCTGAAGTCTTCAAGCCAGCCACGCCATTTCTGAGAAACTGTCGGGTTTCGCTTGCCCGAATCCTGCTTGGAGTTTTGGGAGACTTGTGCCGTAGCTATATGGGAGTTTCCGAAAATAGGGGTACCTTATTTTGGGGTCCTTATAATAAGGATCCTACTATTTAGGGTACTATACTAGGGTCCCCTATTCTCGGAAACTCCCATATCTGTGCTTAAATACGTCCCGTGGTAGAGTTACCTGGGCCGTAATCGCATATTCGGATGATTCGGTCGAAAGCGCCCCGAACTGAAGCATCCTGCCTTTCACCCGGAACTCCTAAACTCTATATAAACCCCTATAGACCCTTAAACCCTGAACACTAAACCTCTAAACTCTGAACCGCAAGCCCTGAACCCTAAACCCTAGACTAGAATTCCCCAGGCCCTAAGCCCTGAATCCCAAACCCTCGCAGCTCCGAGCCAAACGCCCCAGAAGATCCGCACCCAAAACTACCTATAGTCTCCTTTGTAGTTCCTTTTTGGGGTGACCTTAATAGGATCCTGGTTATATATTCGGTCGAACCAAAAAGGGAACTACAATGGAGACTATAGGTACGTCTTAGTGCACCCAGATACCTGTAGCAGCCTCACCCAGACCTTCCAAAATCCCTTAATTAAGGAATATACTATAATTTAAGGTATATTCCTTAATTAAGGGATCTTGGAAGGTCTGGGCAACGGGAGCCCTTGAAGTAGCCCAATGGTAGGTAGTCTTTAAGGAACCCTAAACTCAGGGTTCGGGGTTTAGGGCAGATAGGCTTCATGAGAACATCCCTTGAAGGAACCTAATAATACTTATAGTATCCATGGGAGTTCCTATTCTGGGTTTAAGCAGTTCTATATTCAGGATCCTATAGGGTGATCCGAAAAAGGAGTTGCAATTGAGACATATTGAGACTATAGGTAGGTACCTTTACAGGAACCTTAATCCTTCATGAGAGACAGACGACCGGGGTGCTGTTCCGTTTGTCAATTTGTCAAGGCTACTGCAGCTACAGGAGATCGCATGGGGGAGACCTTAAACCCTAAGCCTAAACCCGCTACCCTAAACCTTAAACCCTAAACTCCTAAACCCTAAACTCCTAAACCCTAAACCCCTAAACCCCTAAACCCCTAAACCCTAAACTCCTGAACTTTAGGGTGTAGTTGGGCAGTTATAAGTGGGGTTATAAGTCCCCTAATAAGGGTTATAAGTATAGTTACCTGACTTATAACCCCACTTACGGGCTTCAGCGGCTTAGGGTTTTAGGGTAGTGTTGAGAGTTTCGGTTTGTTCACGTAGGGCGAAAGCCTAACAACCCTAAACCCCCCTTAAACCCCGAAAGGCATAATGTTATGGATTGTCGGGCTTGGTTTCAGAGTCTGCACCCGGTCTCCACTGCAGGTCCTCTTTCGGTTTAACCCAAGTCATACTCAGGATACCATTGCTACGCAAACTTTCTACTGTATTTGCAGGGCCTTTCTGAGTCCCCTGGGGTTTAGGGTTTAGGGTTTAGGGATTTGATTTTTCAGGGCTAGAAACGGTTGCACGTTACAGGGCTTCTTATGTTGGATTTCATGCAGGTTCTGCCTAACCAGGGATCCCTTATTGGGGAGCCGTTATAAACTCCAAACTTTAACGCCTACGTTAAGGTTAAGGATAATAAGGGCTGCATGCTGTGGAGCTTAATTCTTATGTAGGATGGAGCCCTAAACCCTAAAGGCCAAACCCCTTGTTTCAAGGATTTTATCTTGTTCCTGACACACCGAAGTTTGAGAAAGATGCCCTGGGCCCGTCCGGCGCATGACGAACTAAATTGGTGCAGGGTTCAGAGACAAAGGGTTCAGGATGTAGGGTCTAGGGATTTAGGGTGGAGGGTAAAGTGGGTAAAGGGTCTTGGGAGTGGGATTTGGGGTATAGGTTTCAGGGTTGGGGATTTAAGGGTAGCGTTTGGGGTTTCCCCGAAACGGGTCCAAGTACCCAATAATCCTATCATACTCTCCCAAGTACCGAGGCCCGGAACAGTTATCCTAAGCCCAATTAACTTCTGGTAAGATCCTTTGATACGGAGCATATCCAGGACTAGGACGTTAAACCCTTGAAGGGAGGGGCTTGGTTCATCAGGATCACATCCGAGATCTCAAATCCGAAACTAGATCCTAAAACCCTCAACCCTTAAACGATCCCTCTCGAACCCCCGTGTTGTGGTTGTAAGACTCGGCCTTAAATCCTAAGCCTCAAGCCCTTCAAGGAAACCCGCAACCCTCTTGTCTCCACCATGCCTTCTCCGCATGAATTCGTCGAGCGCAGTTTTTGACGCGAAAAGCTTCAAGTGCAGCTATCGCCCCAAGGCCTAAACCCCTAAACCCTAAACCCGAAAGCCCTGAGCCCTTAACCCTGAACGCCTGAAACCTCAATCCAGCGTCCGGATGCGAGTGTAGCAGTCAAGTTCAATGCTTCAGATGACATCCTTGGTGTCTGCACGGAGTTTCGCTGACATCCGCTGGGGGAGGGGTTCTTCGATCTGGCAGCGTTTGCAGCTGAAATCTTGAAAACACCAATCCACAAGTTCTAAATTCTGGACTTGGAGGTTCACGGGTGGTAAAAGGTAGGGTCATAAGTCCCCTAATAAGGGTTATAAGTATAGTTACCTCTCTTATAACCCCAATTGTAAGTAGCCATCAACCTCCAAGTAGATTCTGGACAGTTATCACTGC
The DNA here is from genome assembly GCA_003297005.1 of Symbiodinium sp. clade A Y106. Classification (NCBI taxonomy): domain Eukaryota; class Dinophyceae; order Suessiales; family Symbiodiniaceae; genus Symbiodinium; species Symbiodinium sp. clade A. The sequence goes on along the minus strand of BGNK01003067.1, from coordinate 87,782 downwards.
AACTATTGGGACTGCCATTGTCGGCCCCAGCAAGAATTCGTAGCATTCTCATATTGCCTGCCTGCCATCAGGAACATAGAAGCCTGAAGAATTTGTACGATTATTCCTGAGGTTTCTTGATCATTGTTTCACTGCAGTATACCCCAACGACTGATTCTAATCAGGAGTTGTAAATCCATCGCAGTATTGCGACTACCCCTTGGAAGTCGACGGCGCGACCGACACTTGCCGTCATTTTCATAGCCGACGCATGTTCTGAGAACCTTTCCCGTGCGAACCCACGGGGTTGTTCTATATCAGCTCCGATCCCCCCAAACCCGTGTACATGGGGTTTCGGGCTTAGCGCTTCGGGAATAGACGCCAGATCTTAAGCCTCTGGCCCTCAACCCTCTAGACTCTAGGCGTTATCCGTAAGCCCGAAGCCCCTATCCTGGACCACTGAGCCCGAGCCCACTCCGTTGCCCAAACCATGCCGATAAGTATATCCAATTCCCTAAGGCTCCATGTAGCTAAATAGTATATATATGTATGTACTTAGGCCTTTGTGCCGATACTTTAAGGCCTACAGTAACAGCATATGCTGTGCAGACTGCATTGAGCACTACGGCTGATGGACAAAATCCTGCATTACCAATAATAAGGAATATACCATAATTCCCATAGTTTAGAGTCCTTAAGGTCATGCAGGAGTTTGTCCATCAACCGTAGGGAGATTGTCGGTTGGATGAAACCCTAGGTTCTCAGCCCGTCAGGGTTGAGAATTGTGGGGCTACTTGGAGGTTCATGGGTAGTTATAAGTAGGGTTCTGTAGGGATTTAGGGTTTAGGTTTTTAGAGTTTTAGGGTTTAGGGTTTAGGGTAGTTACAAGTAGGGTTATAAGTCACCTGATAAGGGGAAGAAGTATAGTTACCTTACTTATGAGCCCAATTATAACTACTCATGAACCTCTAAGTAGGACTATTGGGTCTAGGGTTCAGGGTCTAGAGATTCGGGTTCAGGGTCTATGTAGGGTTTAGGATGAAGATACACAGTTGCTACAGATTTTCGAGTACTTAGGGAAGGTAGCAATAGCCCAGCAACCGCGCATGTTACCTATTCTTAGCAGCTGAGTGAGTAATCTTCTTTTAAAATCCTTTTCGGATAGTTTAGCCCAGCTCAAAACTGCAAGTTCATCAACTATCTTCGGCTGATGAACTCGGCAACTTCGCACTATCCTGCTTGGGGGCCTAGTTTTACCTCATGGGCATAACTCCTGCAGCCCCTAAACTCACCCCGCCAGCGCTGGCTTAGAGCAACCCCTCATCACATGAGAGTTAGCCATCCGAAGTCAGCTGTGCGTTTGGAGCCAGTGGCCCCATGCACTCCCCGAGGAGTTGCCTCCTCTACGCATTAAGCTGTGCAGTCCCAAACCCCTTAAGTCCTAATCCCTTATGCGTCTTAAGTTCTAAACCAAATCTATACCCCAAGCCTTTAAGTCTAAACCCAACTTCCAAAGTTTAAGTCCTAAACTTCCCAAACTCCCAAACCTTAAAGCAGAGACTCGAAACCCAAAGGAAAGCCCAACAAACCCAATTTGACATCATAGAATACTAAAGTCTTAACTCCAAACCTAACTCTAGATTTGTCAAGCCTAAGCCCTAAACCTGAAACCCCAAGCCTTAAGCCAACAACCGGAAAGCCCCACAAATCCAATCGCCAGCTGCAGGGTCACACAGCCCCACATGCATGCGGGTGGAGGTTCTGTTGGGGTTTATTGATTTGGGGTGTGGGGTTTAGGGTTCAGGGGATTTGGGAGGAGTGTTCAGAGTGAGTTTAGGGGTTTGGGTGTAGGGTTTAGGGTTCAGCGGTATTGGTGTGAGAATTTAGGGTTGAGTGTTCGAGGAGTAGTTTGGGTTTAGGGTTCCATGCAAGGGCAGAGTTTGGGTATGTAATGGTAGTTTGGGGTTTAGGGGGTAGTTACCCTATTTGTGCTGCGTTAGGGTGGAGTTTAGGGTTCAGGGTTTTGGGTTCCATGTTAGAGCGATTTGTGGTTTACGGTTTTAGGGGGTTCCGCGTTAACGTGCAAATTAATCAGTTTGGGCGTCAGGTTTTGGATTTAGGGTTCCATGTATATAGGGGAATGGAACGGCGCTTGGGGTTTGAGGTGTAGTCAGACTTTCAGGTAGCTAGTCATGTTGATCCCCTATCTATACCCTGAGTCTTAGACCCTAAACTCTGAATGGTGCCCTACTTCAGAACCACACTTAGCACCCTAAAGTTTCAAGTCCAAAACCGCTTCCCGAAGTTGCACAACCAGCTTTCGACGCACCAGGGTTGCCTTGCGCAGCGGAAAAAACCGTGCAGCGTCCAGCAGACATGGGGCATTGGGGCATTGAGAGGTTCGATTTTGAGGATCTTGGGCATTCATGTACCATAAACCCATGATCCTCAATCTGAACCCTAAAGCCCCCCAAAGCAAAACCTTTAAACCATAAACCCGAAACCCCAACAGAGCAGGCACACGGCTTCAGATTTCAGGTACAGGGTTTTCGGGTTTAGTGCCAGGGGCCAGGGGTCTAGGCCTACCTTAACTTAGGGTCCCTATGTTTTTAAAATACAATGACCTGCTATTTTTTTAGGTTATGAGTATACTGTTGGGCTGATACTCATAATCTACAAAAAAAGAGTAGGTTATGGTAGTCTACGGTAGGTTCCATGGTACATCAGACCTCGGAGATACCTGGGGCTTCCCGTCGATGCTTTAACGTTTCTGGTTTCGAAGGTCGGGTTTCGGATTGGGGGCTCCGGAGTAGTTTAGGGTTTAGGCGCTTCCCAGACCCCCGGGAGGATCCAAAAAGTAGATCCCTTAATGGGGGTTCCTATAAAGTACCCTTTAGTAGTATAGGGCCCCAAATTAGGGGATCTACTTTCTAGATCCTTTCGGGGGTCTGGGTTAGGGTTTAAGGTTTCGGGTTTGGGGTTTCGCGTAACTCGGGGGCTTCGTATGTAAAGCTTTGGTTTCCGAGGCCTTTACCCACACAAAACCCCGGAGGCCCTGCATAGGACCCTAAATTCTGACACTCAGGCCCCAAAAACCCTAAAGCCTGAAACTCAGGATGTTAGAAGCCCTATAATTATTGCCCTGTGCTACTACGTTCTCTCGCACTGTGGCGAGTTGAGGGTGAGAGGCTTTGAGATTAGCCATCAGAGCTTACTCTAAGGGTCCAAGTACCTAATAATCATCTACTCTCCTAAATATTGAGCTACATAACTACTATCCTAAACCCGATTACCTAATTATTGGGTCCTTTGGACCCTTAGGGTTAGGGGGCCCGTGTGCGGATCCAGGGTTTCGGATGTATGCGTTGTTTTCTTTTCGGAGGGCGGGGCTCCAAACCCTAAAGTACCCCTAAGATATTCCCCAAACCCGGACCCTGGGCCCTAGGGGTTAGGGTTTAGGGTAGACCCCATATCCTAAAGCCTCAAACACGGGCCCTAAGACATTACACCGAATACGAAAAAGGTATGAAGACTGTAGCGCACTTGTTTTAACTCTTATGGACCAAGCAAGGAAGGCCGCAAGCCTCCCTAAACCCTCGAGGGTGATGCTTGGCCAAGCTTGCTGCATGGTGTGTTGTAGATTTTGTTTGCTTGCCTAGTCCCTGAACTATGTAATTAGAGAGTGTTGTTGCTACACCGTAAATCCCCCGAAACCCCTTAAACCCCGAAGTTACCCCTAACCCTCCAAACCGAAGCCCACAGACCATGTACCCCATTGCTTAATCCATGTACCTGCAAGTCTAAGCCCCAGAATTTCGCCAAACACCCACACTCCGAAAACTCAAGGCCTAGGCCGTGGGTGGGGGGCGCTTAAGCAAACACGGGGACTGTAGCACCCACGATCGGCCCGGAGCGGCCTTGCCCCCCCTGCCCCTGCCCTCCTGCCCCTGCCCCTGCCCCTGCC
>BGNK01003067.1:69408-83648 GCA_003297005.1 Symbiodinium sp. clade A Y106 | reverse complement strand
CTGCCCCTGCCCCTGCCCCTGCCCTGCCTTACCTTCTTGCTCTTGCCCTTCCTGCTCTGCGTTGCCCTGGCTGTACTTGTGAAGTGAGTTTAGAGCTAAAACCTAAAAGGAATAGGTTTGGGTGGTTTGGCCGCCAAAGACGGCGTGGGGTGGGAAAGAAAAAAGAATGAGCCCGCCACAATCGGGCTCCAGCGGCGAATCGCCAAATTACGACGCACTCGAAATCGCATTGTCGCTAGAAAACCCGCTTATGCGCCATTCAACGGCAAACCCTAAACCCTAAACCCTAAACCCCCAAACGCAGACCGAAGCCTCCACGGCCGCGCTGGGGGAGCTGGCTGCCGTTGTGACCCTGCGAGGGGGAGAGGCCGAGGCGCGTCTGCATTTTTTTGGAAATTTTGGAAATTTCGGAAATTTTGGAAATTTTGGGAAATAAGACTCGCAGCTCAGGGTTTGGAGTCAAAAAGTGTTGAAGGTATTAGGGTTTAGGGTTTAGGCGCGTCTTCCTTTTGTGTTTGTTTGTTTTAACCTGTTGCGGTTTGTCTTGAGGGTAGTTATTAGGGTTGTTTTGGGGGTGTAGGGTTTAGAGTTGCGGCTTTAAGGTTCGAGGGTTTTACCTAGTAGTAGTGTAGGTAACCTTTTCCCTTTTGGGGTAGTCTAATCCCTATATTATATTCTCCTTTTATTATGAAAAAGGTTAACCTTTGGTTCCCCATGATACCCGACAAGTAGGTTTAAGGTTTCAGGGTTTTAGGGGCGTTTTGGGATAGTTGTTGTACGTACCAGATCTTCCGGATTCTGTCGGGTTTGCGGTTTAGGGTTTTTTTGGGGGTTTAGTGTGGGTTTAAAGTTTAGGGTTTGGGGGTTAGGCTTTTGTGAATTTTAGGGTTTGGGGTTTGGGAGTTTTTTGTTTTTTTTTCGGGTTCTGGCTCCTTCGTAGATCTGGTTTCCGGGGCTAGGCTTCAGGTGTTGAGCCGCAAGGATCCTAGGTACTGTTTTGGGGGAAAGTACCCAAATCACAATAAGGATTCCGAATATAAGTAGAAGTCTTACAAGGGCTCCCCAAGTAGGTACTGTTCTGGGGGATACTTTCCCCCAGATCAATATAAGGATTCCGAATATAAGTAGAAGTCTTGCAACGGCTCCCAAAGAACTCGATATTCTGAATTCTGTACCCTGCATCAAACTGCAGCACACCAAGTCCTTACACCCCAGCACACCTTAGGCCCTGAAGCATCTTAAATCTTGAGCTCGCAGCTTTGCAAGTCCTGAAAACTCTGGGCACCGAGACTTTGAACAATAAACCTCAACACAGTCTATATACGGCCTTGAGCGAGGTTACACTTGGAAAAACGCAAATGATAAATATTCCCACTCTCCAGTCCCTACATGAGTATACTGCAACATGCCACAAAGCCCTATTTCGATGATGACGGCCCATAACTTTTGAACCCCGCAACAACCCGTGCTACCCTTGGTAAAAATTTGTAAAAACTAGGTAGGCCTTTGGGACATTTTATTTTTTCCCTTATTGGGCTTCATGGGACCCTATTTCAGAGGCTTTAAGGGCCAACCTAGAAAAGCTTTATTAGCTCTGAGAGACCCCTGGTTACAGTACAGAAGCAAAGCGCTTTGCGAGATCATGACCTGGAACCCTAGACCCTTCTAAGCCTCAAGGCCACCCTAAAACCAAAGCCCTAAAAACCCTAGAGACGAACCTACCTGCACCCTAAACCCTAAAGCTGAGACCCGAAACCCTGCTTCACTTTCTGGAGGTCGTTTGCCCATCGGTGTCCCACAGGCTGCAGATGTCTATGGCATTGTCTCAACGACTGAAGTCCTTCAAAGTTTAGGGTTTGGGGGAGGGCGGAGGTTCAGGGCTTAGGGTTTCAGGATGTAGTGTTTAGTGTTCAGGGTACTTGCAGTCTCCGTTGTAGTTCTTTTCTTTGGCCAACCAGCTGTTTGGTGAGGACCCGATCGCAAGGAACAAGGCAACCAATGTCGATGGAGACTGCAAGAAACCCTGAACCCTTAACCCTGTAGGTGGGTTAAGAGCTGAAGGTTCAAGGGCTATGATCGAGGGTTTAGGGTTCAGGGCTAGTGTGGATTATTGACGACCACGACTACTGCTACTGCTACTGCTACTACTACTACTACTACTACTACTACTACTACTCCTACCTCCACTCCTACTTCTACTCCTACTTCTACTCCTGCTGGTACTGCTACTTGACAGGCCACAAGCTTGGAATGCACTTTGCCTGACACCTGCGCCATCGGAGGCTCTTTGCCGTTGAGGTCTAGAGTGAATATGGGAGTTTCCGAAAATTTGGGGGTCCTTCTTTGGGGGTCCGTATAATAAGGATCCTACTATTTAGGGTATTATACTAGGGTCCCCTATTTTCCGAAACCCCATATGGTATCCGTTTAAGGTTGTAGTAAGAGCTGACATATTCGGGCTTGTGTGTCCTTTGATTTAGGGTAAATTAGTGGTTTAGGCTTTTAGGGTTTGGGGTTTACTTTAGAGGGCTAGTGTAGGAACCTGATTAAGAAACCTTGGGACTTTATTCGGGTTCCTTATATGATGAACCCTACTACTTGAGAGGTTATTGGCCCATGGTTTCTTAATCAGGTTCCTACATTACCCTAAGGGTCCAAGCTAATAATCATATACTCTCCTAAATTTTGAGCTACATAACTACTATCCTAAACCCGAATACCTATTTATTGGGTCCTTTGGACTCTTAGGGTTAGGGTTTGAGGCAGGCTGACGGCTTAGCACGGCAATTACAAACAAAGGTGGTTCAGGGGCTGAAGACGGGTAATATAGGGGCCTACATGATTGCCTATACTATTTTGGGGGTTCCTTATTAATAGTTATGGTATAATATACCCCAAAAACAACCTATTCTAGCTACTAAGGCCCCTGTATTATTCCACGCAGTGGTTTCAAGGTGTGCCAGGTGCGCTATGCTTTTCCTCCTTCGGGGGTTTTAGGCCAGGCCAGTCCCGTCCCCAAACCCTCAAGGCCCCCCTACCCGGAGATCCCAATACCCCTTAATTAAGGAACATACCTTAAATCATAATATGAAGGCCTCTATAATTTAAGGTCTATTCCTTAATTAAGGAATATACCTTATTAGTATTATACTTCCGGAGATATTAAATTCCAGATAAGGAAAATTAAGGAATATACCTTAAATCATAATATGAAGGCCTCTATAATTTAAGGTCTATTCCTTAATTAAGGGGTATTGGGTTCTCTGGGTAACCACAGCCTTCCCCCAGAAAAAAACTGATTTCTGAACTGGCACAATCCCGACACCGGGAAGACATGCAACTTCCCAGAGACTCCAATATCCCTTTATTCAGGAATATTCTTTAAATCATATTAGGGATCCTATAATTTAAGGAATATTCCTTAATTAAGGGATATTGGAGTCTCTGGGTTTACGACACGTCTACCACGCCTGTACAGCGACGTTGCCGCTAGACTCTTTCGCTTCAGGTTGGAGCGCTTTCAACTTTGGGGTGTGTTGCATGGTGACTTAGCATTCCTGCTACTACCCTCAACCCTAAAAACCCTAAACTTTTTAAACCCTAATTCGTCAGGATTTATCCCCACATGCATGCCGCACGCGGCATCCACAGAACAGTCCTTCCGAAGTGCTCCGTTTGCTGAAGGATTCAGGTCACTAATGGTTCCAAAAAGGTTCAAAACTTAGGGACCCTAAAAGGACATTAACATAAGCATTTTGTATGGATAGCCCTACCTTATTGAGCTTCACTGTACGGGGGGTTTTATGTGGGATATCCCTATCCTTCTCTTTGCTTATGTGCTTTTTTGGGGCCCTACAAAAGCAGAACAGGCTCCTACTCGAGACCGTAAACTTTTGTGGGTTTCTATAAGGGGTTTAGGTTTTACGGATCCTTTAGGGATCCTTGAAAGGCGTCTATATGTTCAGGGTTGAGGGTTCCTTTATGAGTGTAAGGGCTGGTATCAGGGGGGATGCAAAGCATATCTGTGTTCGTGGCTCTCGTTTGTTCGGCTGTTCCCAGGGCCTCGTTAAACCCTGGGGCCGAAAACTACAGCCCACAAGCTTAGTAGCTGAGTTTATAAACTTCAGACTTTTTGGGATAATGAAACCCCCTTTAAAACTGACAGTTTAAACAGAAACCCTAAACCCTAAACCCTAAACCGCTTTTTTGGGGCTTATGAAATCGGCAACTAAGCAAGCCTCTAAGCCACAAAGCGCAGACCTCCGACTATCAAGTTCATACAAGGCACTTGGCGAGTGTATATGGGAGGTTCCGAAAATTAGGGGTACCTTATTTTGGGGTCCTTATAATAAGGATCCTACTATTTGAGGTACTATATTAGGGTACGCCTAATTTCGGAATATAGGGCTCCTGATGAGAAACGGTGAATGCAATGTTCTGGGTTTCCTTAAGGGTGTACTCGTAGCAACAGGCCTGCTTGAGTTGAAGCCTTGCAGCGAAACCTGAAAGCAGAAGAACGGACGCCCGCATTAACAAGTAAAGCAAACATACAATGTGTCTTAGAGAACCAGTGGGACAACTTTAAACTTGTTCGGCCTTACACATTTGGTTTATCTTAGAAAGTTTGAACATCTTGGGCCCGGTTATTGAAAAAGAGGGGGTGTATAAACACCACAGAAACACAACAAATTTCGCTGTTGGAGGCACTCCACTGCCTAGATCTGCATGAGAGCCCACTGCTACTGGGATTTAGTTTTTTGTTCGAGACTTCCTGGCTTTTCAAAAGGGTTGAGAAGGTTGTATATGGGTCTTGTAAGTTCTCTCAGGGTGTAGGGTTCAGGGTTTCGGAAGCTTATAGAGCATCTTATGAAAGGGTGATTTTGGTGCTGCTTTTCAGGGTTTCGTAAGTGCCATATAATGGGAATTAACAAGCATGGCTGATTTTATGAGGGTTTTTACAACGGTTTTTGGTTTTTCCCGCGGAGGGTTCTTACAGGCTTTGTTGGGGTACTGTGGGACTTTATCCAGTTTTCAATGGGGGGTTAGGTGTTTGAGGGTTCTTGCGCATTAAAGGTCTTGGAATATTGCATTCAGGTTTTACGGCGTTAGGGTTTAGGGTTGTTTAGGGTGTATGGCTTGGGATAGGGCGGATGGGAGCGTCATATGGCCTTATCGTGGGAGTTCAAGAGATGTTTGCATGTTTGTTCGCTTGTGTGTGTATGGGTATTAATACTTACCTGGGTCCGTGCGTACCATCTTCGAACTTATCCGGAGCCGCACCAAACACGGTCTGCGTTGATCAGCTTATTGTGCGGATTCCTTGGTGCGGATGAATACTCAGACAAAGCTATTCCGTGTGGTTCCTTCATCTATGTACCCGTAGAATGTTTTACCTAGTAGTAGAGTAGGTAACCTTTAACCTCTTGGGGTAGTATAATCCCTATATAATCCTTATATTATGAGAAAGGTTAACCTTTGGTTCCCCATGATACCCGACAAGTAAGTAGGTTTATCCTCCATTTGAGTTGTTGAGGCGCCCCCCTGTTGTAGAACCCTCACCGGAACTCTTTAAAACAAGTCTGTTCTAATTGTAACTGGCCTCTATGCTAACACCCTTGTATAAACCCCTTGTGCAAAACCCCTTAAATGAACGCATTAAATTAGATTAACACCCCAAGCCCAAAGCCCCAAAAGGAAGCCTATTCTAATTGTTGAAGTTGCCCTATGCTACACCTCAGACCCTAAACCCTGAGAGGAATCCTGTTCTAATCTATAATTAGTAGAATCCCTATACTACGCCGAGGCGACGCTGTACTGACTTGCTGAAAATCGTAAGCCCTAAACCCATCAAGAACACCAAATTATGGACGTCCCTATTCTGGCCGCTACAGTCCTTATACTACACCCTAAACCCTAATGAAACGGAAACCTGTTTTGATTTGTTAAAGCCGCCCTACTGCCAAGGCTGTGGTGTACCGACTTCCCCAACTGCCACACCTGTGATGCGGAGTGCGACCGACGTCGGATTTCAGAGGCTTCGGTTGCGGGGTTTCAGAGGTTTTAGGAAGGTCTTGGGGCTTAGCTGGGCTTTGGAGTACCATACTTTAATACTTTTTTCTTAAAGGAGCCCGAATGAAATACAAGTTTATACTTTTTTCTCCCTGGTTACTTAAAAGCCCAGTTAGGGTTTCAGGACTTGAGGTTTCAGTGTCCAGGGTCTAGGGTTTAAATTTTGGGTTGGAGGCATCGTGAGTGAATGTGTGTATGTCTGTCTGTATGCAATGCACTGGAATGGAATGGAATGGAATGGAATGCATCGCAATGGAATGCAATGGAATGGAATGGAATGGAAGGATGTATGGTTTTGTGTATGTGTGTGTATGTATGTGTATGTATGTGTGTATGTATATGTTTCTGTATGTGTATGTCTGTGTGTATGTCTGCGTGTATGTATGTGTATATGTATATGTAATGTATGTATTTGTATATGTGTATGCGTATGTGTATTTATACCTCTCCTGGTCTCTCTTTCTCTTTTGATTTTGCTTCGTCCCAGACAGACACAGACACAGCCAGATTGGGCTGTTGGCACCCCACTTGGGTCATCGGCCCGGATTCGAATGTGGTATCATGAAGTCTTGCGGACAAGGTGCTTCCGGAGTTCAAAGAAATCCTGATACGTGACAACCAACCCTACAGTCCTAAACCCGAAACCGGAGACAAGGTAGCAGTACCATTCCTTCTGGTTCCCTGCTATAGATACATTTAAGCTACACCAATGCCCCCATTCAACTTTTGACCACAGCAGAATTTCTACCGAAATGGTTATAAGTTGTGGGATGTGATCTATTTCGGACCTCTTGCTGATATTGCTTTGGTTCTCGGGGGGCCCGGAACGGTGCCCTGAGTCTCCATGATATGTCAAGAAAAGGTTCGTTTTCAAGGGCGCCCAAAACCCTAAACCCCGAAACCCTAAACCCTAGAGCCGCGAACCGTACCTAAACCCCGAACCCCCCAACAAAGAAACTCTAAGCCCCTCAACCGTAAACCCCAACCCTAAACCCCAAACCCAAACCCTAAACCCCAAGCCCTTAAACCCTAAACTCTAAACCCCAAGCCCTAAACCCTAAACCCCAAACCCAAACCCTTAAACCCTAAACCCCAAGCCCCAAATCCCAAGCCCTAAACCCCAAACCCTAAACCCCAAACCCAAACCCTTAAACCCTAAACCCCGAGCCCGAACCGTTAAACCCTAGAGTCCCAAGCCCTTCTAAACTAAGGGGAGGGTGGGCTTGAGAGTTCGAGAGGCTTACCGATGTCCCAAGAACGACTTCGATGCCCTGGGCTCAGTGGGGTTCCGGGATTTAGGGTTTATTTAGGGGTTTCGAGGTTTAGGGTTTTTAGGGGTTTCGGGGTTTAGGGTTGCGTTTTAGGGGTTTCGGGGTTTGGGGTTTTAGGGGGCGGTTTAAGGCTTTGGGGGTTTAGGGGTTTGGGGTTTAGGGTTTGGGGGCGCAGGGGGCTGTAGGGTTCTGGCGTTATGCTACTGTTGTTATCTTGATGATCAAATATCTTGTTTAGTTAAAGCCCCATAAACCTAGTAGTAGAGTAGGTAACCTTTAATTTTTTGGGGTAGTATAATCCCTTTTTTCCTCCTTATATTCTGAAGAAGGTTAACCTTTGGTTCCCCATGGTACCCGACAAGTAGGTAGAAAAATCTTCATCGAACCATATACAACCTTCTGGAAAGCTTAAACCCCTTTGAAGCACTCTAAAGCCCTTGTAAGGTCCCTATAGCGGCAAGCCTACACCACCCTGCAGAAAGTATACAGAAGAAGCCCAAAAGTTGGAAACCCAATAGCCTCAATCCTTAAGAGTAATGTATAGGGAATCCCAGCACTATTTGGCCTTAATCCGGTTTCCAGCTTTCTGGGGTTATCATGAAAACCCTGCAGAAAGTATAAACCCTAAACCCTAAACCCTAAACCCCTTCGGTAACAAAGAGGTATCGCTCCCTCGTCTTCAAAATGAACAAGGGTGTAGGGTTTAGGGCCTAGGGTCGATAGAAACCCGAAGCCTTAAAGTCTCTAAGCCCTAAACCCTAACCCCAAGCCCTAAACTTTAAAACCCCCCTGGGCCCTTAAAAAAAACACTTTAAAACCCCAAACCCTAAACCCTAACCGATCGTTTGTGTAGGGTTCCTTTGTCTGCGAAACAGACCCAGGTCTGCCAGGAGTGCGCGAAGGCGTACATTCCCAGTGGGCCCCCCGTCATCCGCTCAAGGCGGTTGTCTTTGTTTGTTTTTCCTTTGTTAGACGGTTCGGTTGTTTTTGTTTTGTAACTTTGTGTTTTGGGGTTCGGGGTTTAGGGTTTAAGGTCGTGTTGCGTTTGTTACTTTGTTTTTTAGGGTTCGGGGTTGAGGGTGTACTTATTGCTTTGTTTTTGTTGTTGCTTTGTTGTTTAGGGTTCGGGGTTTAGGGTTTAGCTGTGTTTTGAGAGGTTTTCGTTGAACAGGTTGTTTTCTGATGGTTTTTGCAGTTGATATACAGCTTCATCTGAGTTTGCGGGATCAAGCTCTTTGGCTGTGTTTGACATGTTTCCCTTTCTGTTTATTTTTCTCAATCGGGCTTGAAACGGTTTGATGAGGGGTTCGTGCTTTCTGTGTCTTTTTGGTGTTCCAGGGTTTTGAGCTTGAGAACCTCTGGTCCAGGATTTTGGATTTCCAGTTTCGGGCTTTGGATTTTGGGTTTAGGGTTTGTTCTTTGGGCATGTAACATGTAGAGCAGAGGCGAGCCTAAAGAACAACCACAGGCATACCAACGAAGAACCACGAACCACACAACCAACCACCTGAACTCTAACCCCTACCCTAAACCCTGAGACACAGAGGCAGCGATACGTCATCTTACAAGGCTTTATTTCTGATGTTTAATGTGTTTTTGTTGATCTTGGTTTTGGGGTGGGATTTGTATTGCAGCGTTCACGTTCAGGCTTACTGCGTATTGTCTGTGTGGCCGTTTTGATTCGTTGAGATTCGTTTTTCCTGTGCTATTCTTGCTGTCGCGCTGTCCGTATTGCTGCCTGCTCACTAAACCCTAAACCCTAAAACCCTAAACCCTAAACCCTAAAGTCGGAGTGAAAGCTTAGTGCACTTTGAAACAAAGCCCAAGAACCTAAACCTCCTACAGCTGCTGCTGCCTTGGTGCTGTGTCTTGTTTTAGTTCACTCTACATGGCAGTGCTCGTTGTGTTGCTGTGTTTAGGCAACACTGCACTCCGATGCCTCCATTCCTCCCTTTGCAAGAAGACCCCTCTTGTCTGGCAGAAAGCCTGGCCCCTTCGGCAGCGGGCTCGGGGGTCTGGGTGCGCAGCCACCAGCCTCTCTCTGACTTTGAGCATGAGTTCGGCGCTGAAAATCTGTGGCGGCGGGAACTCAACCGCGGAGGCCCAGACTCCCCACCGCGGAGCCCACCAACGTGAACTGGAACGGGTTGCTACCCTGGTCAACAACTATCTTGGCCAACGGGCCTGCGCCCTTCTTCAGTGTAGGGTTGAGGCATGCATATGTGTAGCCACCAGGACCATGTCTGCAGGAACTTCGTCATCAAGTTGCACGGTTTGTGGTTCAGACACTGCCAGGAAATAACCAATGTAAGTTAGCTGTACCCGTCATACTGCTAGCAACCAAGGACATGCAGTAAGTCCCATGATCCTTTAAGTAGGGTTTGGGTGTAAAGGCTTGGGAGTTTCTGAATTGGGGCCCTTATAATAAGGATCCTACTATTTAAGGTACCATATTAGGATCCCCAATTTTCGGAAACTCCAGGCTTCACTCGAGCCCCCTCGTGCCGGTGTGGCTCGGCCCGATTTTTCATCCCAAGGGGCTTCGGACGGAGGTTGTTTCGGATTTTTAGGGTTGGGGGAGGCTAAGGGTTCAGGATTTAGGGACTTTGGATGTTGTGGTGGTTGTAGAATTGAGTGTGGAGATGTACTGGCTCGCCATCTAAGGGGGGATATAACTTCAAGGGACTAGTGGCCGTTATGGGTCCAAGGAGGCAACAGAAGCCCTGAGCAGATCTACGGCTTCGAGCTGACTATTGTAGGCAACCTACTGCAACCTGCGAGATCCTATGTTCACTATAGTTTATAGGGACGTATTACATACTGGTGCATGCCCTAATGTGGAAGTTATAGAGACCCCAACCCCAATATAGAACCATAGAGACCGTGCAAAATGCAGCAGTTTCTGGCAGCTCAAGGCAAATATCGCTTCCAACCGGTCGATGACATCGTTCTATGTGCCGGTAGTGCAGAGATTCGAAGCCTAGAGTTTAGGGTTTCGGGTTTAGTTCTGCATGTCCCCAAATCCTGCAAACTACTAGGTTTTGCCTCCATGAGCAAAATATCTTTCAACACCCTAAACCGTAAGGCTCATACCCTACCCCTTTTTTAGGGCGCCTACTTTTGAAGATAGCAGATCCTAACCATAAAACTAGGTATCCTAAAAAAGGGGGTAGGGTATGAGCCTCTCTCAGGTAAACCGTAAAGAAATCACTAGACGTAGGTTACCAGTGGGGTTTAGGAGCCTCATTTCATCTTTGCAGTTAAGTGCTGCCTAAGGATCCATGTGCCCAAATAGGCTTCCTTTAAGGGTTACTATAAGGGCTCTATAGGGTTTAGGGTTTAAGGGTCCATGTTACCCAAATAGTATATACTTCGGTTTCAGGGTACCCATACATGGACTACTTTAGCTTAAGGCCAAAGTATGTAGTAGCTGGGCACGCGGACCCTAAGGGCGGTTCATGGGCCACTGGAAGCAAGCTTGAAGACTGTAGGCCCTAACATAGGAGCCTAAAATAATGACCAATATTGTTTTGGGGGGTTCCTTAGAATAAGCATAGCATAATGGCATAGTATATACCCCAAAACCTTGTCCTAGTTATTAATGCCCGTGTCATAAACTGCGGATTCGGGTTTAGGGCACAGGGTTGGTCCCTAAACTCCAACAAGAAATTCCCCAAATCCGAGGTAGCTGATCCCTAAACCCTACACCCGAAGCCTTAAACCCTAGACCCCGGACCCCAAGTCCAGAGCTCGAGTGCAGCCGAGGGTGCTGCCACGCGGTCTGAAAAGTAGCCGGCTGACCTGTGCCGGTGAGCAGTTGCCAGGCCAGAGTTTAGCCTCGTAGTAGAGTAGGTAATCTTTAACCTTTTTGGGGTAGTATAATCCCTATATATTCCTTGTATTATGAAAAGGTTAACCTTTAGTTCCCCAGGTTTAGGGTTTGTGGCTTAGGGCTTCTAGGGATTTAGGTTTCAGGGTTCAGGGATTCGGGTTCAGGGTTTAGGTTTCAATCTTGAGGGTTTAGTGTCTACAGGGTGTAGGGTTTAGGCTAATATTAGG
Source organism: Symbiodinium sp. clade A Y106 (assembly GCA_003297005.1). NCBI lineage: Eukaryota > Dinophyceae > Suessiales > Symbiodiniaceae > Symbiodinium > Symbiodinium sp. clade A. The sequence continues at coordinate 72,249 of BGNK01003067.1, read as the reverse complement.
TTGCAGCGTCTGATTGCTCTTCAACAGGAGTAGTTTACAGGGTGTTTGGTGGTGTTTTCTTTTTCGCATTTGGGACCTTGCTGTAAAGTCCAAGCCAGCCGAAGACAGCGGCAACACTCCTCAAGCGTTACAGTAATCAACCACCAAAACCTTATGATGATTTCATGATCTATGTCGTGAAAGCCGTACTTGGAGGTTCATGGGGGGTTACAAGTCCCCTAATAAGGGTTATAAGTAGAGTTACCTTACTTATAACCCCACTTATAACTACCCGTGAACCTCCAAGTAGGTCCTCGGGGGTTAAGGTAAGGTTTGCGGTGTAGGAGATTTTGGGGGTTTGGCGTTTAGGACGTTTCAAAACTATGCGGCCTAGGCTTTTGGGACGAAAATATGTACAACAACCATAATAATAACCCCTTCGAATCCCTATGCAAACCTATGAAGCTCTATAAAACCAGGCTGCTCTCTTGGGCACCTAAGTACGACCTACTATAGGGTACCCTTGTAATCAGAATGGGGCTTTGGCGTTCATACCATAGTTACAAGCGGAGCCCTAGGGAATAGTATTGGTTGATATTGGTAATTCCCTACTTACAATATTTATACCATAATCAGCGCACGTTTCTTTACAAACCCCTAAACCCTAAACCCTAAACCCCTAAACCCCTAAACCCTAAACCCTCAACCCTTACAACCAGCTGATCTAAAACTGGCATCCAGGTGGCTGCCGAAGTACCGATGGCCAGGATGGGCTGAACGCCTCTTAGGGTTTAGGATTTAGGGATGTCTCTCGATGTTATGGGTTTATGGATGTCGGGGGTCTGTGCAGGTTCCATAGATACTGAAGCTTTTGGGGCATGAGGGGGTATTAGGGCTTCTAGGTCTTAGGCTGAAAGCGGTGAGCCTGCTATGATCGCGGTCACCACAGCCAACTGTCATTCAGCACCACAGTCATCCGTACGTTCCACCCGGAGATTCAGATTCCAAGGTCCCGACTCCTACAGAGTGCCCCACCAGCCCAAGCTCTTCTCATCATATTGCTGATAAATGCAATCCTGCATCACATTATGTAATCAGGTTGTATGATTTATACCGTATATTGTAGGAGTTTGTCCGTCAGCCGTATGAACGCTCTATCTATACCGCAGAAAACCCAAAACCGTTTTGTCACGCTTGGACTTTTGTTGTGTTGAAGCGGTAAAGCAAACTCATACTAAAGCTTACTGCAGACGATCCAGGATCGGGCCAAGCGTTTTAGCTTATGAAACCCCTAAACCCTAAACCCTTAGCTTATGTAACGTTTGGAACCCTTGGAACCCCTGCCAAACCCTAAGTCCTGAACCCGGAGCTCTGCTCATGTTTTCCCAGCTCGGTGGTGTCAGAGTGCGGGTCCAAGTACTCCTTTCTGTTCGGACATTGTGCCTTTTGGTACATACCAAAAGCCATAGATATGGACTAGTTGGAGCCTGAGGGTAAGGTTTGGGATGTAGGCTGGGCCGAACAAGGAGGGAGCAGGGTTCTAAACGCGACGTTGAGGGTGAGTCCTCGAGCATGGATCCCGTAACGCAAGCCCTTCAAGAACCCGTAACGCCGTAACCGCTGCACCCAAAAAACAGTTTACTTGAGAGGCCCCGGCCAAAGGAGCTGTGGACAGCCTACACAGGCTCGCGGGATAGGAAGAAGAGCGCCATCCCCTTCCAAGCAAGAAGCACAAACCTTGCTTGTGCTTTAGGGGCTTAGGGGTTTGCGGTACGATTTCAGGATATTCATCTTAGTGGATGGGGCACTGGGCTGTGTGGGTAGGACGAGAGCCAGAAACCTTGAGCACCAACAGTTTAAAACCGCATTTGAGAATTGGGAAACTATAAAGCCTTCAGAGCACCAAATCTTTATGAATCTCTCAAACAGTAGCTTTGGATCGTCCGTCAAAGTCTCCTCAAAGAAGCCGAATACCCGACAGCCTGAACTTGAAGACCGTTCAGGCTGCCAGGCGGAATAGTGCCCGTATATATATATATATAAATATATATAATATATATATATATATATATTTATATTTGTTTTTATATTTATATTTATATTAAAAAACAATATATGTATGTATGTATGTATGTATGAAAATATGTATGATCTTTATATGTATATATATATGTATATATAAGCCAGACACACCTGATAACCCTCAGACGGCAGGTTTTTCCTTTGCGAGGATTGCCTGTGCTTTAGCGAGCTTGGTGAAGTCACGGCCGAAACGAGGCAAGGACTTACGGCTTCGGTTCAGGGTTCACCCTAAGGGTCCAAGTACCCAATAATCATATACTCTCCAAAATCCTAACCTACATAACTACTATTCTAAAATCGAGTACCTAATTATAGGGTCCTTTGGACCCTTGGGGTCAGGGCTTAGGACTTCGGTTTCGTGGGTTGGGCCAACGTCAGGTCACTGGAGAAAGCTAAATCCGAAGAGTCCTCAACCAGGGACGAGTAGGGTTTCGAGTTTAAGGTTAACTATAGATGGAGGGTTCAGTTTGGGCGTGAGTCACTCTAGTGTTGCATTCAGAAGCTTCGGATTTGTGTGTTTTTGGGGTTAACGGGGTGTTCGGGGCTCTGACACTGGTCGATTATGTTCTTTTCGACGTTTGAAAGCAGGTCTGAGCTGAGGGGTTTAGGTACTGTTTAGGTTATCGTAAGCATGTGCCTGTGTGCGAGTGTGCTCGTGTGCGCGCGTGCGTGTGTGGGTGTCGGTGTTTGTGTGTGTGTGTGTGAGTGTGTGTGTGTGCGTGTGCGTGTGCGTGTGCGTGTGGGCGTGTGGGCGTGTGGGCGTGTGGGCGTGTGGGCGTG
>BGNK01003067.1:38323-67275 GCA_003297005.1 Symbiodinium sp. clade A Y106 | reverse complement strand
TTAGGGTTTAGGGCACAGGGGTCGAAGGTTTTAGGGTTTTGGGGCTTTGGGGTTTTGTCGGGCTCGCGTAGGCTAGGGGTTGTGGGTGAGGGCTCGCCAAGAAGGCGTTAGGTAGGCTCATGGGTGAGGGTTCGCCAAGGGTCGGCGTTAGGTAGGCTAGGGGTTTGGGTTGAGGGCTCGCCAGGGGTCGGCGTTAGGTAGGCTAGGGGTCTCGGGTGAGAGGTCGTTCAGGTAAGGGCGCAGGGCGTAGTGCCTCCTATGGAGCGGGTCTAGGGTTTAGGGTTCAGGGNCTAGGGGTCTCGGGTGAGAGGTCGTTCAGGTAAGGGCGCAGGGCGTAGTGCCTCCTATGGAGCGGGTCTAGGGTTTAGGGTTCAGGGGTTTACGGTCTAGGGTTTAGGGTTTAGGACGTTAGGGTTTAGGGGTTACATTTACAGTATAAGTAGATAAGGACCCTCGACACCCGGAACCCTACTTTCTGATTCTGTCGAGCCGTGCTAGAGTTAGCCTGTTACAATACGAGCTCTTTAGCGGTCCGGGGTTTAGGGTTAGGGTTCAGGGTTTCGGGTTTAGGGTGGGACCGGGCCGATATAAAGGTTTCGTCTAGTCTGCTTTTTAGTGTTTTGAATTTTGTTTCCGACCCCGCAGGAATCAGAGGCAAGGACGATGCGGTTGAAGAGACGTAGTAGTAGTAGGCGTGCTAGTAGCAGTAGTCGTAGGGTAGAGGGAGCGAAAAAGGGGGGGCAGGGGGAGGGTAGAGGGGGTAGGCTGGGGTAGAGGGGGGGTAGGGGGGCGCGTTTTTTGGGGGGTGTAAAAGGAGGGAAAAAGGGAGGTTTCACCTCGGACTCATCCAACACGCCGCTAGGTCGGCGGATAGCAAAACTTAAGGGTTAGTACTACCAGCCAGAATAATAGCAATAACACAAAAACTAGTGAAGAATATAATAAATGAGTGCTAATGAGAATAATAAGAAGAAGCAGCACATCAACGACCAAATGTTAATTTTACAGGTTTATGTTACTTAAACAAGAGTAAGCTGGCCTGCCTGATCTGGGCGGTATATCGGCCCATCGTCTAACTATTACAATCCCTGTCCTCCCGTGAACGCAAAGCTCTTTGAGGCCTTCGCCGGAGACCATCCGAGGCCGGGACGCAGTGACGACCTCCTTCTGGGGTTAATGAACTAACTAGTTAGTTATTATCCGTGTACTCACTGAAAAACTCAACTAGTTAAACTCAAGCGATATAACGATTACGTAATTAAATGAATTGATCCATACATGTGTGTGTGTGTGCAGACTAGCTTGTAGTAGTTGCGTTTTGTCTTTTTTGTTGGATGGGGCATCGGTTTACGACTCCGGAGTTGTTTTGTGGGTTCTCATAGGCCCCAAACCCTAAACTCTAAACCCTAAACCGTAAACCCTAAACCTTAAGCCCTAAACCCTCAACCGCTGTAATACTTTACTTCGCTCCTTTCGCCCCCTAAACACTAGAAAACCCCAAACCGCTAAACCCCAAATCCTAAAGCCCTAAAGCCCCAAACCATCCTAAACAACCCTAAACAACCCTAAAGGGAAACCCAAACTTAACCCTAAACCCCTACAGAGCCTCGAAACCCTAACTCCCCAAAACGCAAAAAACCCCTAAACCCTAAACACCCCTAAACCCCAGACCCTAAACCCTAAACCCCTATAAGAGACTTCCGATCCCCACCAAAACCCCAGAGGGGCCTCCCAGCTCCCTTCTCGCCAGATTTTCGCCTTGGTGGACGGAGGCCTTTTCACAAAGCACCCTGGGCTAAAAAAAGGGCCGGAGCGTGAACCTTGATTATCCCGATAAACCTTACAGTAGAAGCCAGAAAGTTGGAACATGGCTTTAGGAGGATTAGTGCTGGGATCCCCTATACTTTACTTCAAGGGCAGGAGGAGAATGATGTTCCAACTTTCTGGCTTTTGCTATAAACCCATAAAATATTGAAAGCCTAATATAAGTCTTATAAGCCCGAAACCCGCTTCTCAGGGTGTCATCGGATTTGTCGAGGTTGGGTTTTTCGAGGGGCATCGTGGAGGGTCTACGAAGGTTTGTACAGGGTTTCCGAAGCGTGTTAGGAGAAAGTCGCACAGGATAGTTATGCTGTTATGAGTCTTTTGTATCGGGTTTAGGGTTGAGGGGTACAGGGCTTGTGGCTGGGGTGTCACTTCTGGCGGATTTAGCAGTCGTTCAGGCTCCTACGTTAAGGATTTTTGGTTGTCGGCTTGCGCGTGTACTGTTTTGCTGGGAGGGTGTATATGTTTAGGGTTTGGGCCTGTGGACGGTTCGTTTAGGGCATCAGGACCACCAAAGGGCGTATTTACACAAAGCCCAGACAGGGCATAATAAACAGTAACAGTAGTTGCAGGGACTAGGTTACGCGTTTCAACTCGATGTTGCTTGTCACCGTTCCTCCTGGAGTTTGCCGGTTGTGGTCGAACGAAGTGTCCTATTTGTGGGGTCTACGACAAACTTTTGCCACAGTGAAACGCGTTGAATGATCAAGGTTCCCTTAATCATAGAGGGATGCCACAAATCCTAGAGCCTGGCGAAACATTCTTGTTTGCTGTACGGTCCGCCTCTGGCAAGCCCTACTGTACTACTTGAGTCACCTCAGCCCCACCCGCCAAGCCCCTTCAAGCCTAAACCGTAAAGCCTATAAACCCTAAACCCCAACTGTTGCCCATTCTACTGGGTTCTTGTTAAGGGATTTAGTTCAAGTCACCACAATAGGAATCTATAGTAAATTCATAGTATGGTTTCTGTATTATGGTACCTTAAAATTTAAGTTCTTTAACAAGAACCCAGCATAAGGTTGGAGAGAAGTCTCCAAAGGCTTGTGGTGAATTTTGTTTCAGCAGGCTTGAGGCGGCTAGGCTCACACGCAAAGCGGTGTTGGAGTTGATTTCGGGATGATTGTCGCAGAAACTCTATAAGGAGCTCTAGAAAGGTTGCTGTACTGTAAGGGGTTTCTATAAGGGTTGCAACCGAAGGGTTCTAGAAGGGCCGACGCCATCAGGCCTTTCCCCAAGGGTCCAAGTACCCAATAATCATATACTCTCCAAAATCCTAACCTACATAACTACTATGCTGAAATCGAGTCCCTAATTATAGGGTCCTTTGGACCCTTGGGGTTTCTCAAGGGGAATTGATTAAGCTTCCTCGAGCTTTCATGAGTCGTCCTGATCCAACCTGCAGGCCTGACACTCCCAAAGTCCCTCCCCCCCCCCCCCCAGGGTTAAGGGTCCCGCCTCATTTGCTCGCTAAACCCTTAGGGTTTAGGGTTTAGGGTTTAGGACCCTGAACCAAAAAAACGAAACCCTTAACCAACAACAGGGCTTATACACACAAAATTTAAAATAACCCAGCCCAAGGTTAGCAGCGCGCCTGTCCCTCTCGCCAGCAGTTCGGGCACTGGCTGCTTAGCGGATGATTTCGGCTGTTTCAGCTTCCCCGTTGCCGTTCTTTAGGAGGGGTGCACCTACCTTTTCAGAACTGAGTCAAAAGCCAAAGGCTTACTATAAAGGTATACTGGAAAGCTGCTGGGGTTTGTGGATTGCTGTTTTGTTGCTCACGGTACCTCTCACTACGTAATTTTCGGATGATTCGGAGATGGCTGTGCAGTTCCACCTGTTGTCTGTGTTCTGCTGCCTCGACTAGGACTGACTGGTATAGTAGCTTACAAGCTCGGGCTAATGACAGACACCACAACAGCTTTCCCCAACTCCCACGACCCTAGAGACAGATGGCAGTCTCAAATCATACTTACGGCTTAGGGGCTTTAAGGCTCCCACATGCCAAACCCTCAGACGTCCTGAACCAAAACTTAACAACCCCAAGCCGACCAAAAGGACCAGGTGACTTAGTAAGTATAGTGTTATCAGTCAGGCAGCTATACTTAGAAGTACTTTTTCCCCTCAATTCGGGTACTTATAACCTTTATACTTATTAACCCTAAACCTTATAGACCCTACACCCCTGAACCCGTAAACCCCTAAACCCAAAACAGGTAGGAGCTTCAGGTCATGGATATCGGCCGTTGGCTTGCAAGCGAAGCACCGACGGAGGCTGCCTGAGTGGGGTTGTTCAAGGTGTACCACCCTCGGCCTGTTTAGCGGCCTGTACTGTAACAAGGAACCTTAAAAAGGGTAGGGTCAGGCTTCGTCAGTTTGCGTTTGAAGTTGGGTTAAGTTCTATCTTCGCGCTGCAGGTTTTAGCGTTTAGGGAGGATGGCGTCGTCTCAAGTTCCTGGCATGGTCACCTAACTCGCCCGCTCGGCTCATACTGGACCCAATCCAAACCAAAGCCCCAACCCAGAAGAATCAAATTCCAATCCCCCGAAGAGTAGATACAGGTTACGGTAAGCCCCAGCTGCCCGGTGTTAAGCAAGCTTCTCTGCATCATACGCCTGCATGTGGAATGCAGCCTGAGTAAAGGCCAAACTTTGGCTCACCGTGAACTCCCAAACCCAAAAAGCCTGAAGCCCCCTAAAACCCCTCAGCCTCTACTATCCTTATTAGACTGAATCGTATAATGGGCCCCAAAACCCTATTCTAATTATTAAGGCCCCTTCATTACGTGGTGGCAGGCCGTGTCTGGCCCTATTCTGGTTGAGCTCAAAGAGGGCGCCGGAGCCCCAGTCAAGCTCTCCCCCTCACGGAGGCGATGTGCTTTGCGTTTTTGTTTGTGCTGTTTTGCGTTAAGGGGGGGGTTATAGAACAGGGGTTCCACCCTCAACCCTAAACCCTAAGCCCTACAAGCCCTAAACCCTAAGCCCTACTATAAACCCTTAACCCCAAACATTTCTAAACCCTAAAACCTTCCAAAGAGCCTCTATAAAGAGCCTTTCGCACCGGGCTTTGATCGGAATGAGGGAACAGGAGGGGATTCCAGCTCAAGTCTCCACTTCGGATGAATATTTGGCGGGTTTTTGAGGGGTTTAGGGTTTATGGGTTTTTTGGGGTTCAGAGTTTAATGGGTTTAGGGTTTATGGGTTTTTTCTGGAGTGTGAGAGGCCCTGGTGGCGTGTATTTCTCGGGAATTTAGGAGTTTTCACTCGAGTTTTTACATTTAGGTTTTAAGCTATTCTATAAGGATATCCAGACTACCGTGCATGCAATCGCCTCCTCTGCCAAGGGAGCTTCTGGCCTGTGGGATTCCAGTTCCCACACCATCCACTCAACTTAATCTTAAAAAAAAAGAAAAAGTATGATCGGTGAATACGAAACAAGTATGCTGGGTAGCAAATCCCTCTATCGCTCCTGGCTTCCGAACCCTCAAAACTAGAAGGATATATTCTGCCCTAAACCCAAATGCATATGGTGGTCCGAATCCTTTCAAGACATGATGGGTAGCGAACCCAAAGCCCTATATTGAAAGTCGTCATTGGTTCCCAAATTCCAATGCCGAGAAAACATATTCGACCCTGAAACAACAGCTTTGACAATAGAAAACGAGTTGAGAAAATTGACAAACTACGATATTTATGAAAGAAGATGCATACTAACCTTGAAGCCAATCTACAGTTATGTATGTATTTATATATGTACTGTACATACAAATATGTGTATATGTGTACATACACATACACACACATATATATATGTATATATATATATACATGTGTGTGTGAGACTCATGTTCATGCACTTTCAAAGCGTATGCACGCGCACATATATATATATATATGTATCTATATATGTATGTATATATATATATGTATATGTACATATATATATACATATACATGCATATATATATATATATATATATGTATAATTAGATACATGGATAGACACGTAGGTCGATAGATAGGTTGATTGATAGATAATGTAGGGACCTGGTTGAGAAACACTAGCCCTATAACCTCCAATACAGTAGGGTTCAGATACGGAACCCAAATAAAGTCCCAGGGTTTCTTAATCAGGCTATATATATATACACTTACACATATACACATACATACCTATGTATCACGGGCACACATGCATTGTTTCTGTGGTATGCATGCGACCATGTGTGTGCAACAGCGGGGCTGGTTTACAGTTATACCCTAACTGGAGGGCGCCCCCCCCCAGGTTCCAATTCCAAACCTTAATTCCCAAATTCCACAACCTAGGAAAACATGTTGGGCCCTTATCCGACTGCTTTCACAATACAAGATGCGTTGCGAACAATGAGTAACTTCGACATTCAGGATAGAAGATGCATAGTAACCTTGAAGCCAACCTACATATATATATGTATATGTATTATACATACGATTATGTTTATATGTGCATATACACACATACATATACATATAGATATGTATCTCTGTGTACATCTATGTGTATGTATGTATGTCTATGTATATATATATACATACACACATGTTTGTTACAGACATAGAGACGTGCATGCATATGACCGAAACGTGTTCGTGTTTTCCTTTTGTATATATATAGCATGTTATATACATGCACGGATATATACGGGTATAAAAACCATGCTTGCCGACACAGATTTGATGCTTGACATGCTTTATCCACCATACCTTGTCAATCAACTTTTCAAGGTTTGGAATCGGAACTTGGGGCCCGCCAGTTAGGGTATAACTGCTTACAAGCCTCGCAGTTGCATACACATGGTCGCATGTATACTACAGTAACAATGTATGCGTGCCCGTGATACTTAGCTATGTATGTGTTTATGTGTGTATATGTAGATACACATACACATATTGTTATCGTTTTATTATCTGCTATCAATCAGTCAATCTATCTATCCATCTACTTACGTATCTGTCTATCTGCATACATGTACATATGTATGTATGTATGTATGTACGTGTATGTGCGTCGTGTGTGTGCATAGGCTCTGAAAGTGCATGAACACGTGTGTATACATATACATATACATATACATATACATATACATATACATATACATATACATATACATATACATAGACATAGACATATACATATATTATATGTGTGTATGTGTATATGCACATATACACTCATTTGTATGTATAGTACATTTATATGTATGCATATGTAGATTGGCTTCAAAGTTAGTATGCATCTTCAGTCCTGAATGTCGAAGCTTGTCATTGTTCGGAACTCATCTTCTATTGTAAAAGCTGTCGGGTAAGGGTCCAAATAGTTTTCTTAGCTCTTGGAATTTGGGAACCAATGACGACTTTCAATGTAGGGTTTTGGGTTCGCTACCCATCATCTCTTGAAAGGATTAGGACCGCCCTATGCATTTGGGTTTTCGGGCAGAATATACCCATCTAGTCTTGGGGTTCGGAAGCCAGGCGCGACGGAAAGATTCGCTGCCCAGCATGCCTGTTTCGTATCGGGTTCGGTAACGATCGTAATTTTCCTTTCATTTAAGATGAAGATGGGTGGGGGGTGCGGGCCAATGGCATTCTGTTACGAGACTTGCTCTTTCCAGGTATCCATAGTCCAGGAGGCCTCTGGCGGCGGGGCGGGGGGGGGGCCAACAAAAAGCAAACTTCTCTGGCCTCCACCAGAATTTTTTTTGTTTTGGCGCACCCGCCGCCATTCCTGGAGCCACACCTTAAGGCCATGCCCTTTGTCCTCGACCCCCAGAACCTTTTGTGAAAGTCTAGTGCATCTCGACTTATGCTCGATATCCCAAAGAAATTTTAAGTGACAATCCATGATACTGTGTGGACAAATCTAGTGCAACACTATTGATGTGACTGCCACAGATGCTATGGAAAATGAGACTACACGAACATGCACGCCGCCAGGGCGTCATGTTCTGTTCTGTTTTTTTGGGGTTCAGGGTTTATTGGGCTTATAGTTTAGGGTTTATGGGTTTAGGGCTTTAGAGCTTAGGGGTTTAGGGCAAAACCTTATTCTGAATATCCCACGGGTTCCTGACTACTATCGCAACTATAGTAGGTGTTATTCCAAAACCAGGGGCGTAAATAGTTAGCAATGGTGTGCCTCGGGGCTCCTTATGGCAACTGTTATAGTATTACTCCCCAAAAACTCGTTCTGAGTATGAAGGCCCTTAAATATGAAGCCCTCTGAAGCCCTACCCCCGCCCCATATAAGATCAGAGCTCCAGGCTTCTTAGTTTTTGGAGGCCGAGGATCAGGCTCGGTACAAAACCCGGAGCAAACCCTAAACCCTAAACTTGCTGTTTCAACCTCTCATCCGGTATATGATTATCACATAAGGTAGTAGAGTGTAGACCTGGGCTTTGTGAGTGTATGCTTTGTGTGTCCTTATGGGGAACTTAAACCGACCCTACACCATAATAATTGGTTCTCAGATTGCTGAAGCAAACCTCTAAACCCCGTAACCTTTGGACCCTACATCCTTCAACCCTAAACCCCAAGCCTCTAGACCCCTAAGCCCCAAAGCCCTGAGATAACTGGATCGGTGGAAGGGCGAGAGTCTGTAACAGTTTCATGGAATGTTTCCCGATTCCGTTAGCCGTAAAGGCCCCAAAAGCCCTAAACCCTAGACGCCCGAAAAGCCCTAAACCAACCCTAAGCCCCTAAAGCCCTAAACCCTAAACCCTAAACCCTAAACCTTAAAAGTCCTATGCCTCACTGCCCGACGAGACCCCCAACTTTCGAGCTCGAAGCTTTAAACCGCAAGCAGAGGTTCGGAGCCTAGGTGTTCGGTTTTGGAGTTTCGGTTTTAGGGTTTAGGGTTGGGTTTGGGTTTCGGCTTCGGTGTTGGGGTTTAGAGAATTAGGGTCCCATTACATGAACCCTAACCTGCAGTAGTCTCTATGCGTGCGCCTCCCCCCGCCCTGCTGAGCAGCGAGGTTTGGGCTGAGAGCCACATGCTGGCTCGCGGGGACGAGGCTGGTTCTTGATCCCACAGGGAAGGCTCATGGGAAAACTCATGCGCCTGTGGTTCTCTCTAAGGCAGCTTTCAGATTGATATCCTTATTGCATTTGGGTTTTCGGACATGGGCTTCGAGTTCGAGCTTTTGACACGGACAGGCTTGTTACTTCAAGTGTTTGGGGGTGGCTATCGTGGGGGCATATAGTCTCCATTGTGGTACCTTTTGGGGGGTTGGCTTGCTTCTTTGTTCTAGGATCCTGACCACAAAGTTGGTCATTGGTTTGCTTAACCAAAAACTGCCAACAACGGAGACTGTGACTGTGACAATAGCGAGAAAGCCCCGAAACCAAACCCCTAGTCGTAAACCCTAAACCATACTCCGTAAATCCCTGAAATCGCTAAACCCTAAACCGTGAAACCTAAACCCTGAACCCTTAAACCGTAAACCCTAAACTTCCTAAACCCTAAACGTCCTAAACCCTAAGCGTAATAAACCCTCAACTTCCTAAACCCTGAACTTCCTAAGCCCTAAACTTCCTAAACCCTCAACTTCCTAAACCCCAAACGTCCTAAACCCTAAACTTCCTAAACCCCCAACCTCCTAAACCCCAAACGTCCCAAATCCTAAACTTCCTAAACCCTCAACTTCCCAAACCCGAAACGTCCTAAATCCTAAACCTCCTAGACCCTAAACCCTAAATTCCCCAAACCCTACGGTTTTTGTCCTCCCTTCTCAAGCCGTGAAGTCTCTGAGCAGGCGGAGCCAGCGCAGGTCCATCCCACCGCTCGGTCTGATGCTTCCCGTTTTGGAGTTTAGTGGTTAGGGTGGGTTTAGGGGCTATAGGGTTTAGGGATTAGGGTTCAGGGATTAGGTTTTTGCGATTGGAAAGCTTTACATTGTAGAGGTTAATATAATAGGGGTTAGGGTTCAAGGGCTCCTTCCTATTTAGGAGTTTAAGGATTAGGGTTTGTAAGGTCTAGGATTTAGGGGTTTAGGGTGTATATAGGAGGTTAGGGATTCCTTACATAGTTGAAGACCTTGATAGACCTTGATGCCACACTTGGAGCCGTTTGAGATTAGGGTGTAGGGTCAGGGCAGACTAGGGTTTGTCCGGGCATGAGTTTACGGATGTTAAGCTTGTATGGATTCTGCGGAACCTATTGCTGTAAGGTTAGAGTCTAGACCCTAAACCCTAAACCCAAACCCTAAACCCCTAGAGCCCCTGTCTTCGAAGGCAGCACAACAAGAGAAGGCAGGGTCCCAGAAGCCTCATAGGTCCTATATCAACCCTACCTAAACCTTAAACTACCATAACCCACTTTTTTGTAGGTTCTTAGTATAAACCCTAATATGGAATTTTTAGGGACCCTACAAAAAAGTAGGTTTTGGTAGGTTAAGGTAGTCTCTTTTGCAGTGACTTTTCTTGGTTTCACCAATTTCCTATCTAGGACCCTAGAAGCTAACACGAGAAATAACTCCAATTGAGACTATATGTAGGTAATCCCTAGGGGTTTGAGGTGTTGGCCGTTTAAAGTTGAGATTTCTTGCTTCCATATCTTTCAGGCTTACTTGAAATTTGGAGTTTAGGGTTTGAAGGTTGAGGGTGCGGTGCGAACAGCTTCAACATCCTTCCCGATTCCGTAAACCCTGAAACCCAAAAGCGCTAAGCCCTAAATGGTATGGTGATGGTGCAGAACTGATTTGGCACCTGGCCCCTTGGCCTCAAGACCTGGGTGAACCCTGTAACACTGCGTTTTTCTCAGGTGCCTTCCTTTCATTTCCTTATATACATCCTTGAAAAAGGGTAGGTTGTTTGGTCCCTGCACGGTTAAACCCCTAAATCCTAAACTAAACCTTAGACCCCCAAAGCCCCTAAACCTGCCCAATAAGCGTAAGTTTGCGGCGGTCTGGTCAGTGGGGTTTAGATGGCCCAACCCTCCGTGCGGAGATTTTGGGGTTTCGAGGTTTAGGGTTTGGAGGTTTAGGGCTTATAGAAGCGCTGGCTTAGGGGTTTCGGACTTTATGGGCTTAGGTTTAGGGTTTAGGGGTCCAGTGATGTAGGATTCTGGGGTTCAGGGTTCAGGGTTATCCTTAAACCCTGAGCACTGGTTAGAGGTGATTCTACCTGCCCGCCGGCCGAAACGAAAGGTACAACAGCTGTCCAAAGTGGCAGCATGCACAGCGGGGCGAAGGGAGATTTCCTCCATGCAAGCTACAATCCGACCCTTGAAATGCTGAAACTCTTCATCACGAGCCCCGAAGGTATCCTCGTTTGCGCCGACTCTTAGGGTTAAGGGTTTAGGGACTCTGCAAGCCTGAATCTTCTCAACCTTACTGACACAGTACCTCGAAGACTCCTCCAGGAAACCTTAAAGCACGAACTAGGCATCAGCCATGGGCTCCCTGGTGGCGAAATCCGAGGTCGGTGGCCCTGACCCTTCATCCTAAACTGTAGAGTTTAGGATTTAAAAGTTGTTTTAGGATTAAGGTTTCAGGTTTAGGATTCAGGGGTTTAGGATCCAGTTGCTTCGATTACGGCTTCAGGTTTGAAGGTTGGGGCTGAAAAAGGTTACTTTGAGGGTAGTAGAAGGATACTACAGGCTTCGGTTAGTGAAACATAGCTATCAGCATGGTTCCTTGGGGTTCCTTATTATCATTTATTATAACTATTATATAGGTATATGATAGTATGCTACCAAGCCCCGTTCTGATGACTAAGGCCCCTGTATTGGGTTAAGGTGACGCAGTATGTGCGCATGCAGTAGATGCGCATGCATGTGGGTTACATTACGTGCTGTCTAGAAGCCGTTAGATTGTTGGGCACTTGTTTCCCGTCTACTCTCCGACCCTGTGTCGGAGCGTTCATGTTCATAGGAGCAGCTACGCAGAGATATCTCACGAAGATGCACGACCGCATGGAAGAACTATCCTGTCTACAGAAGAGCATGCGATGCAGCAGTAGGCCTGAGTTTTAAGTTTTAAAGGGTTTGCCGATAGTCTCCAATCCAACTTCATGCTAAGGATCCAACCAAGAAAAAGAACCACAATGGAAACTGTAGGTATGGATCTTAGTTAAACACTTTAGCAGGTCAATTGATCCGACAAAAGCCCGGCTCAAACCCAACGCTTCCTAGAAAGCTCCCGAGACAAGAGGGGTTGCAGGGTTTGGGGGTTTAGGGTCTTGAGACAGAAGGCAAGGTATTCCTCAAGTCGCATCGGCTTTCTTATTATGATCCAAAAGGAACCTAAACCCTAAACCCTAAACCCTAAACGCAAAAGGAACCCCCGAAACTCCTTCATGAATGAGTGTCGGGCTGTTTGAGTCTTTGAGTTGCAAAAGTCATAGCAGTGATGTGGGTTTAGGGTTCAGTGAACCCTCGCAGCAACACCTACAGGAACACCAAGAAGCCTCTAAGCACTGAAAACCCTACAGTTTCCTAAACCCTAAATCCTATAAACCCTATAAACCCTAACCGAAACCCCTAAACTCTAAACCTTATATACCCTGAACCCCGAAACCCTGAATCCCTAAACCCCCAAACCCCTGGGAGGACGGAGAGACGCATAACTTCAATCTTCCGCCGCCTTCCGAGCGCCACCGATGCCCGGGTAAGGCGCACACAGCTCCTTCGGGGACTTTTCATAGGTTTTTGTTATGGTAAACCTTAAACCCTAAATGTTAATAGGTTTTTTTGTTAAGGACCCTAAACCCTTACTATGGGTTTATAGGGCGTTTTTGTGGGGTTTTACAGGTTTTGTAGGGATTTAGGGTTTAGGGTGTTTTGGTGGTTTCTTATGGGGTCTTATAGGTTTTGTAGGGATTTTATATCGGGCTTCTTGTATTTATGGACCTTAAACCTTAAAAGTAAAGCATTTGTTTGATGCTGGATCGGTAGAGAAGTTGCTTTTGGGTGGAATTCAGGAGTGGAATTCCGCAAAGCACGCCTCCACGGATGAGCTGGCATTCAGAGTTGGAGACGCCAAGAGGTCACACGATTATGCAGCCTCGATGGACTTCGGAAGTTTCGACGGCAGTTGCACCTCAGAGGTGCGGAGCATCGTCGAGAATGCCATCCTCATTGCACTATGCAAAACAGCTCACTGCTACTCTGCTGACGGAGTGTTTGACAAAGCTGCCATTGAGGACCGCCTCGAAACCGAGCTGAGGATGGAGGCGGGACTGGGAAAGTTATTGACGGCGGTGGTAACAGACGCCATTCAGCAAAGCGGCGACAGGGCACTTCGGTGCTTAACTGGATGGACCTATATACACCTTAAACCATATTACCCAACACACTCTTTAAAACAAACCCATAATATGGGTTTATAGAGTTTTTTCTGGACCCTAAACCCTAAACCCTAAACCCTCAACCCTAAACTCTAAACCCATAATATGGAGTCTCATAGGTTTTGTACGGATTTAGGGTTTACCCGGGCCTTTGAGGTGCTATATAGGTGCTATATAGGTGTGACGGGGCTTCAGAAGCCCAAGACGTAGTACGTAGTACTAACTCTTCGGTTACTTGTTATTAATAAACTTGCCATTATGATTCTGATTATTCGTACTACCAATCATAGCATGCTATACCCGGCAGCCCTATTCCAACTATTGAGGTTTGGCGCAAACAGGGTTTCACGGCTTTATAGGGGGATTTTACAAGAGTCTTGGAGAGTTTTTGCAGGTATGAGGTCGGGGGTCTCTCAGTTTCAATCTTTAGGGTTTCGAAGTTCGGAGAAGCCGAAACTGAAACATAAACCGCTGAACCCAGTACCCCAACAGCTTCATAAACCATAGCCTCAGGGGCGAACAGCCAGGCATCGTTCTTGAACGTGATTCCCTTATGGTTGTGTCGGCGGTCCTGCAGATTGTTAGTTTTGTGCTTCACCCGGCCGATCAAGTGGGGAAGCTACTCAGAGAGGGGAGCTGAGCAAAGAGTTGCGGTGTGTTGGAAAGCCTTCGCGCGATTCGGCGATGCAACACCACCCTATGATGGTGACACACGGTACAAGTATCTGTATGATTAGATCCCTGTAAGCCTCTAAGACTCTAAGCCCTAAACCCTAAACGCCCTAAACCCTTCCTGTATCCCCAAGCCCCAAACCCTACATAATAGTAGGTTATCAGCCCTTAATTAGAGGCTAGAACCCTTAAAACAGTAGGTTTTCGGATCCCAAGGTTTTTTCTACCTTAACCTACCAAAACCGTTTTTTGTTGTAGGGTCCCCATAAATTCCATATTAGGGTTCCGGTAAACCATCAACCCAGGCCCTCAAACCTGAAACCCTTAAACCCTTAAACCCCAAACCCCAAACCTAACTTACAGTTACACCCTAAATCCCAAACCCTACACCCTAAACCCACACCAATAACCTCAAGCCGCAGCCTAGAAGCCCAAGAAAGCTTGCGGCTCGTGTTCAGCTCGCGTTTCGGGTCTAAAGGAACCCCCCTAAACCCGAAACCCTAAACTCAAAAGCGTAAGCCTGAATGCTCAGCTTAAGTATCACGCACAGGAGCGTATTACACCCTGTTCGGGAAAGCAACAAATGACTTTCTAATCTTTACGAGGTAAATGGTAGTTATAGGCATAATTACATCCATTTACAAGTAAGTTCAATAACTGAAAACAAGGTTTCCTTAGTGATCTTATAAGTAAGATCGTACCCTAAACCGCGTCCCCGTAACCCCCGGGCAAAAAAATGGACCCTCGAGTGATCGTGTGTGCCCAAAGGGGTCGGGGCCACATTCTGCAGCAAAGCAGGGCCGTTCTTTTCGTGTGCCTGCGCTAAACCATCCGGGGTCCATATGTGCCCACGGCGGTCGAGGCCACATTCTGCAGCAAATCAGGGCCGTTCTTTTCGTGTGGCTGCCCACGGCGGTCGAGGCCACATTCTGCAGCAAATCAGGGCCGTTCTTTTCGTGTGGCTGCTCTAAACTCTGCTTCGCCCTCCATAAACCTGGAAAAATATGGCTGATTTTGCAGTTCCAAATTCTGTTCATAAAATGTGCATTTTAGCCTGGACCAGGTGCCAATCTCGAGGTCCCCTCCTTTCTTTTCGTGTGGCTGCTCTAAAATGTTCGGGGCTCCTCTGGTCGGGGTTTTGAGTCTAGGATCGGAAAATGGGCCCTGGAGTGCTCGTGCGTGCCCAAAGGGGTCGGGGCCACATTCTGCAGCAAAACAGGGCCGTTCTTTTCGTGTGCCTGCTCTAAACCATCCGGGGTCCATATGTGCCCAAGGCGGCCCAAGCCACATTCTGCAGCAAAACAGGGCCGTTCTTTTCGTGTGGCTGCTCTAAACTTGGCTTTGCTCTCCGGAAATCTGGAAAATTGTGGCTGCTTTTGGCGTAGCAAATTCTGTTCATAAAATGTGCGTTTTAATTATGGCCAGGTGCCAGGAACTGAGCGGCTGAGTTATGCAGTTTCGCGACTTGAAGTCGCCTTCGCCAGGCGAAGCTGATTGAATGTAAGCAGTGAGCGTCATGACTTGCATCTCGCCCCTGCCGGGCCTTCATCATGAGCAAGACCTGATGTTCTCAACAAAAAAAGCCTCCCTTCGCTCCGTTTTGATTCTACGGCGGAAAGCCTGCGAGCTTGCCTGTAGCTGCATGAACATCTTCCGTTGTTTCGGACCCTTGAGGACTCAAGCTGAAAAAAATGCTCCGTGCGGGTTGGGATACATGTCGGAGTCCACGGACGTGACGAACTCCCTTATGCAAAAAATCTCTGACCTCCGTCGCACATACTTTTTACCGCAACAGTTTGGTCGACACACCCTAAACCCTAAACCCTCAACCCAGTCCTCTAATTCAGGCATCCGACCTTCTAGCCCAGCGCCTTGTTCTCGAGCGCCGTGGGCTGCAGGAGGGCGGGGGTAGGGTTTGGGGTTTAGAGTTTCGAGGGTTTAGGGTTTGGGGTTTAGAGTTTAGAGGGTTTAGGGTTTGGAGTTTAGAGGGTTTGGGGTTTGGAGTTTAGAGGGTTTGGGGTTTGGGGTTTGGGGTTTAGGGTTTGGGGTTTGGGGTTTGGGGTTTAGGGTTTAGGGTTTAGGATTTGGAGTTTCGGGTATTGGGTTTAGGTTTTGGGGCTTAGGGCTTTAGGGTCTTGGGGTTTAGGGCTTGGGGTTTGGGGTTGAAGGGTGTCAGTGTGCTCTCGTTGCATGGTGGTTGGGGGGGACGGTTCAGGGCTTCCAGGGCTTAGTACGAAGAGTTTGGGATATACCTGGAGGCTCATACCCTACCCCTGTTTTAGGGCGCCTACTTTTTAAGATAATAGATCCTAACCATAAAACTAGGTATCCTAAAAAAGGGGTAGGGTATGAGCCTCTAGGTAGACTTCATGCAGGATTCGGGATTTCTGGGGTGAAGGCGGAGCTCTACGGTGGTGATGAATCCATGCCGCTCAGAAAAGTAAAGGCCACGAAAACGACCCCAACGAGCAGGACCCTGGTTCTAAGGATAAGTGTCCCGAAACAAAGAGGTCTGATAGAGGGGCCTAAACTATCTCAATAGCATTGTGGGGGTTCCTCGTATATATGCAAAGTTGGTATAATATGAATATTATATATATACATATGTGTATATATACATATATATATATATCCATAGATATCTTCTTTGCACATGCAAATATATATATATATATATGTGTGTGTGTGTGCGTATATATGTATGTGTGTATATGTATATATATATATATATGGTACCCCCCCCCCCCGGATCTCCCTTTTTACCTGTTGTTTAGCTTTACTACTATATGATTACACCCGTGGTGGTTTAGGCTGGTCCCAGGGGGGCAGGTGCCCGATAAGCCCGATCTCTGCCCGATAAGCCATGTGCAGACAGTGCTACGGGTAATATGTCAACCGTATAAAGTAGTTCTGCCTCCTCGGCTGACAGTCCTTGTGACTCGTGGTATGCGCTATCGGGGCCGATTCAAGTTGAATCGGCCCGATTCAAGTTGAATCGGTCCTCGGATCGAAGCTCCCCGCCACCCCCCCTGTGGGGTGGTGTCTGTGGTCTTGCTTGGGCTCTTGGCTTCGTTGTCTCCCCGCCCCCTGTGGTGGTGCCCCTGTGCACCGGCCCTCTCTCCAAGCTTGAGTCTAAGTGCCCCAGCATGCCACCAAGCAGAAGCTGCAATCTTGGCTGACTTGTGGCATGCTATGCTGTTGTATACATTGGATTGGATGCTGAGCAGCTAGCAAATACTAGCAAACCTACACAGGTATGCTTACAGCCATTTGTCAGTAGTTGTATTGTCATCCTTATTGCGATTGCTACTAGACTAGAGGTAGCGATTTTCCCTGTTTTCGGTTACCGATGGTGCCTCTGTCGCTGTGGTATAGTCGTCGCTTTGGTGCATTCGCGGAGCATTGCATCAACACCCGACGCCTCCTCTCCCCTGTGGTTTGGGTGGTGGGTTCTGTTCTTCTGTTCCGGTGCGAACCGTGTTTTGCAACCTGCCCCGGCAAAAGCAAAGACAATCATCCAAAACACGATATCGTGCCAGCTACTTATGCCGTGTTCGAGATAGGAAGTTGCCCCGCATGTCGGAAACTTGCGAGAGTTAGGGGAAACGTGTCAATCGCAGCGACAATTGGCGGTTTGACATCGCGATGTCGATCCCATCCTCCGAAAACGAGGACTGTCACTAGGATCGTGGCCCCAACCAGCTCGATCCCCGTGACTGTTGTCGCAGACAGGTCGGGACCCGAGACCATTTAAGTCCAATCGCTGAAACCCGACAGTTTGAGCAGTGCAAGGCTCAGGCCCTAAATGGCAGGAGTTTCATAATGCTGGCAAGGCGGGTGGGTTTAGCAAAGCCAGATATGTTCATTGGCACTTCCCACCAAAAATCGAACATGTAGCTCGATTCAGATACCTTCACAGGGTTTGTGGTGGTGAGTGCCAGACTCATTGGCGTTTGATTCGTGCTGAGCGCTTGCATGATTATGCAGTATCCCATGATCTTTGCTGACATCAAAACGAATCATGTAAGACAGCTATAAACCACACAACTCCCCGCACAGCCCGTATAGACATCCCAAATGTGGAGAACTTCTGGATTCTGGAGGGACCTAAGCAAAAACCTTGGTACTATGGTTCTAGGATCCGTTTGCAAACATGGTAGGGCGTGCTCAAAAAGCACAGTTCAACAGAACATTGCGAATTTCTGAGCCCCCTACAGTACCGGCATCGCAGGAAGGCCACTCGATCGTTGTGGTGGCAGACATCGCGGCGCCCTACAATCTACGGCAGGATTCTGATTGGTGAGACTAGCCTTTTTGGCGCTCTCCAAACCGTGGTAGTTGGTAAGGGTAGCTGTCAGAGCTCGTTCTCCAAACCCTACACCACTCCTGCACCTTGAACTTGAAGTTAACCTTTAATAATTAGTCTAATGAATCAGGCCTCTGCCGTTGAACGCTGAACTGTGAATTCGAAAGTTCTCAACCCTAAACCTCTTTAAGGTTTAGGGTTTAGGCCAGCGCCAAAACCTTTTGGGCCTTACCGATATGTTTTCCGGGAGCCATGCTTGGTGCTTTGCAACACGAATCGAGCGAGAGTGCAGTTCATGGTCCATCCTCATGAACTTTTACAGTGCGCATATGTGTTCAGATTTTGATCAAACATAAGACTTGGGATTCTTGCAATGATCCTCACTTTGGTAAAGAAATCTGTGTCTTATATTGTTTGGGGTCTATGCCGGGATCCTGTGATGACACTTGCTCAACAGCTTCTGGCCCACGGCGGGTCCGGCTCTACATGCTCAGTCTGCTCTTGGTTCCCTCGTCTTCTGAGGCTTTCGGAGCACCTTCGGTTCGTAACAACCGGCCCTTATGTTCTGGCTTTGGCACGCCGACAACCCGGAACATGATGAGGGGTTCTTGTCGAATATGTCATTCACTGCGGCTCCCCTTTGCAGAGGGCTTTGCGATCTGCTGCTGTCCCCTGCCGCCCCTGTCGCTCAACGTTTAACTTAGAGGGTTTAGGCTTTTGGGCCAACGTCAGGGGTAGGGTTTTAAATGTAAGCATGTTGCGATATATTTCGAACGCGCCCACCCCTAAAGCCCCAAGTCCTTCACCCAAAGGCCCAAAGCGCCTAAGGAATTATTGTTCCGGTTTGGGTAAGTAACCCCCATGTAGGTACCTAGGTCTTAGGATCTTTTGGGTCAAAGATCATGGCTCTTGCCTGGGTCTTCGAGTTGGAAAGTTCAACCTCCTTTCATGACTTCCTCGGAATCGAGTATTGGGTTCCTTCGTGTTCTTTCTTTCTTAGTTGCTGAGTGGATACACTTTACACTTTTTGGGATAATATTACCCAGTATAAAACTAAAAGTGTACACTTTTGGGGGCTTATGACCTCAGCAACTAAGCCTTAATTCTAATGAAGAAGATGTCCAGTCTATGGGTTTAGCAGCCGGAATAATTCCGCATTCAGGGAGGGGCAGATCAATCAGAGGTCGACAATCTTGGTTTGGGTAGTCTCAGGGCTTTGAGTGAAGGATGTTTCGGCGTTGAGGCTAGCTTTGCGCACGCATGGGATTTAGTAAGACTTAGTAGGTAAGGCCTAGGTCAAGTACCTCAGTCATTCCCGTAGAACTTCTAAGCTTAGATATCAAGGGTCTGAGCACGTTAGGCTTACAAGGGTTTTTGTAAACCGAAAGAACGCACACCCGCAAGATGGTAGTCATTAGCTTTGTTTATGTCAGACAGTTACGGCAGCTTTTTTGGGGGATTAGCTTAGGATGTAGCGATGAAGCAGGTTTCGGCGTTGCATATTTGAAATGATGCATGTTCAGATGTCCATTTTGTTCGGATTTTTTGGCGGGAGTTGGACCCTGTGTTCGCGGGTGTTGAGTCGAATCGACTGCGAGGAACAACGTGGATCGCTCATCAAAGTCGACGAGGAGCAACTGAATGTGTTCGGGGGGACGAAGATTTTCAAGTTTATCGGCCCAGAAATCACGAAAACATGAAATAAGAAAGTTACTCCTACCGGAAGGGCCCGACTGGAATCAGGGTTTGGTGTTTAGGGTTGGGGGCAGTTTAGAATGTGGAAAACACCCCCCCCCCCCGAACCCTGATGGAGTCTTCGAAGTTACAAGATTCTGTCCGCTCTTGGAGCTGTGGCTGTCGGGTAAAGAACTGTTCCCTGCAAATCTGCAGCACTCGTAGAAAAAAACAAACCCCCAACCCTACACCCCATAGCCCCCAAAACCTGGAACCTCAAGACTATAGCAGGGAGTAGGGGGGTGAATCGGTCTGGTCCGAGAGTGCTAGGCTCGGTTCCTGGGTGTTTCTTCCTTTTCTCGAACCTCCGAGGCTCATACCCTTTAAAGAATCCCCGCTCCAGGACAGATTTAATGCCTGAAACCCCTGCCTTGACGCTAAATAACCTGGCCTTTCCGGATTCTGCATAAGGAAATGAATGAGGAACAGACCCAAGAGGGGCAGCAACAATGGGATTCTTGGCTCTCCAGGGCCCTTCAGGGCAAAGGCCTCTTCCTCCATGGCCTTCGACCAATCGATGTCGAGAAGAGCATCGACCTCCTTCAGCGCACTATGGATGTGCCGCCAGGAGGGACTAGATGGTCGAATCGGGCGAGGACTGGGGGAGACCCCATATCGATACTTTCGTATTCGGAGTGCGCCCAGCGTGCTCTCCTTACGTACATCAGGCTATCGCGACCTCCTCGCCACCCTGCAGGAAAAACAGCTCGAAGCACCGAAGTCGGTGTGGCACTCAGAAATCAAGAGAGCATGGGTTTATTTGGAAGCTGGCCTTCTGTTGAGGACCAACGCCCCTGTGGCACATGCTGTGATGAAAGCACGTCGCAAGAGTCTGAGAGCTGCGTTGGGTGCCCAGAGCGCAAAGTCGAAGCCTATGCCGCGGCCGGCATCAACGGAGGAGTCATCATCCTCCGAGTCGACTTCATGTGCAAGCCACCGAAAAGCGGCAGGTTATTACGGTAAACCCTGAACCATACCATGCTCAAACCCCTAAACCCCTAAACCCTCAACCGTAAACCCCTAAACCCCTCAACCCTAAACCCGTAAAACCCTAAAACCCTAGACCCCTAGCCCCCTAAACCCCTAAAGCCCCAAGCCCTCAACCCCTCAACCCCTCAACCCTAAACCCCTAAACCCTTAACCCTTAAAGCCCCAAAACCCTAAACCCTTAACCTCTAAGCTTCAAACCCGACCAAACTCCCTGTAAAGCCCGACCAGGATGGTGATGCTTTCGTCCGCTTCTATGGCGACGAGGCGTTGGGCTTTCGGGCGGTTGAGGGGCTTAGGGTCTAGGGTCTAGGGGTTTAGGGTTTTAGGGGTTCAGGGGTTTAGGGTTTAGGGACTGTTTGAGGTTTGGGGCTTTCTTAGATAGCCATTGGGGGAACTTTAAACTTTTTGGCCTTATTTATTTGGCCTATCTTAGAAAGTTTAAACTGTTTTGGCCCCGGTTATTGAAGAAGAGAGCTTTAGGGTTTAGGGGTTTAGGGTTCAGGGATTTAGGGCTTTAGGGGTTTAGGGTCTAGGGATTTGGGGTTAATTTTCAGGTAGATCTTAGGAAGTTGAGGGTTTCCGGGCTAAGCATGGCTCAGCTCTAAACCCGAAACGCTTCAGCCTACATCCCAAAACCCTCAACTCTAATTCTATATAACCCCTCATAGCCTTTGGCTTTTGGGCTGTGCGGTTCCCTAGTAAACCGTGCCTCGCGAAGGAGTTGTGGATGCACAAGTCTGTGCTGCACCTCCTCGCTGCTGAGTTAGAGACTGGGCCCGGAAATTGTTTGAGATTTGCAGAGTTAAGGATTTGGGTCTAGTCTAGTAGGTCTAGCGGTATTGACGATGATAGTCCTGCGCCTTTGTGTTCTGAGCAAGCACCAGGGCTCTCTAAATTAGGGCCTCGCAGTGAAGAGTACCTCTTTGTCGTAGCAGTAAATCCAAATTTCTAGGCCCGCTTAGTTTTGTGTACTAAAGCTACTGAAGCGTCATTGCAGTGCCATCTTCGGGTTAGACCGTGATGTAGGAACCGGATTAAGAAACCTTGGTCCTATAACCTCTAAACATTTGGATCCATGCGCAGAACCTCACCAAGTCCAAGGTTTCTTACTGAGGTTCCCATATCAGTATTACTGTCATTTTTTCTTGTTATGATTATTATTATTAGTATTCGTCGTATTATTAATATTGTGTTTTTTAGTATTAGTATTATGATTCATATAATTATGCTGCAAGGCAGGGTGACCAGCAGCAAGAACGCAAACGATAGCAGGGAGGCCGGGCCCACAGGGGCCGGACTTCTAAGGTTTTCTTTCAGGACTCTGTAAGGGGTACTATACTTATAGGGTCCTTCAGGGAGGGTGGTTCAAAGGGGAGGGTACAAGGGATCCTTCGGGAACATTAAGGGAACCTAGGAGCAATAGAGAGAACTAGGGGATTAGTAGGTTATCTATCCCCCTTGGAGCCCCCTCCCATAAGGATACCATAAAATACGAGTACTGCAGGGCTTTGGGGTTTAGAATTTTAGGGCTAGCAGATGGAGACGGCAGACGGCGAGAAGCTCAAATAATTGCCAATCGTATTCCTTTTCTTTTTGCGTGGGACGCGCCGCTCGACGGCTCTGAATTCCGCAGAAGAAGAAGAATCGTATTCCTTATTGTGGGTTCCTCATAAAAGCTATACGGAAAAGAGGCCCCAAACCCTACTCTACTTGTTAAGGCCCGGCATTTGGTTCCCTCTGGACTGTGTTGCTCAACACCCTCGACCCGAACACCTACATAAGCCCTCTACCCTGCATGAACTCTCAACCTCTTAACCCCGACAGAACAGCCTTAACCCTGAACCCTAAGCCCTAAACCCTAAATCCCAAAACCCTAACCCCAAAACCCTAAACCCAAACCCCAACACCGGAACTACTAAGCCCGAAAGCCGTTTTAGCACCCTATAGTAACCCTTATAAAGATCCTTAAAAGGACCCCTAGAGTAACCCGAATAAAGATCCACTAGAAGGGCCACCTAAGAAGCCGAAACCTGCTGGGAGGTTCATGGGTAGCTATAAGTGGGGTTCTGAGTAAGGTAAGCATGATTACAAGCCGAATTTGGGAACTTATAACCGCACATATAACTACCCATGAACCTTCAAGTAGGCCCTAAACCCTATACCCTTATAGAATCCCTATAGATCCCTTTAAAGTGATCCTTAACGGAGCCCTTATAAGAGCTTTGTGGCTAAGGACTCACTGAGCTTCGCCTCTCAATTGCTGCAGCTTCTTTGTAACTCGGATGCGGTTAAGGGCTTAGGGGCTTAGGGTTTTAGGGTTTGGGGGTTTGGGGGTTTAGGGTTTAGGGGCACTTTGTAAGTTCCTGCCTTCGAATCGATTTTGGCGGTTTTGGGTTTTGGGGTTAAGTTAAGTTTGGTTTGTTCGGGGGTTTTAGGCCTTCGGGGCATTTGGGTTCTAGGGCTTTGGGGCTCCAGGGTGAGTTTTTGTTTTCGGGCTTCAGGGCATCAGGGTTTTGGGCATTTACCTACTTCAGAATCGATAATGACTTCGGGTGGTGCTGCCTTACTTGGAGGTTCATGGGTAGTTATCAGTGTTTTTTTCAGTCTCCTGCTTAATCTGGGTTATAGTTATAGTTACCTTACCTATAACCCCACTTATAACTACCTATGAACCTCCAACTACAGGCTGCTCCCGGCTCAAACTCGCAAAGCAACTTCAACTGTTCATCAATGTTTGGAACGTAAGAACTTTTGATGCAGCAGTCCTGCTTGCCTCCGAGATCGAACATCTAGGTTCCCCAGTAGCACGCTTTTGCCCCCTAAACTACTAAAGAGTACTTTACAGGAACCCCCTCAAGGCATCTTCTTTCTAGATCCTTTCGGGGGTCTGGGAAATCAGGCAGAGACGTTGGGATTAGGCTCGGATGATGGGGTGAGAGGCAAAGCGAAAAGGATGGATTGGGGAGGTAGGGTTTAGTGACTTAGGCTTAGGGCCTAGGGTTTATGTGGTTTGGGGTCTTGGAAAACCTTGAATCCACGCCGAAATCAAAAATGTCGTCAGCCAAAGAATACGCAGCGTTTTCCTTTGGCTGCCTTATGGTAATCAGTATTGATTAGGTATACCCAAATGCACCCCAAAAAATCCTATGCTCCTATATTAGCCTTCTGCCCTGGAGCAGGCAGCCTCCTGGTCGCCCTTTGCTTGGGCCAAGCACTCGTTCATTTGCCGGCCAGATTCTCGGAGGTCCAGGGCGAAGGGTTTCTTAGTAGCTGAGTGGATACACTTTGCACCTTTTTGGATAATACTGTTGATGGACAAAATCCTGCATGACCTTAAGGACTCTAAACTATGGGAATTATGGTATATTCCTTATAATGGGTAATGCAGGAATTTGTCCATCAACAGTATTACCCACTATAAAACTAAAAGTGTACACTTTACGGGGGCTTATGAACTCAGCAACTATAAGGTTTGGATTGAGGATTCAGGGCTTAGGCTAGTAGGGTTTGGGTTCAAGACTTACAAGACTTACCTTCACCCTGAATAACCTACCTTTTCAGGGCTCCTTATTATGATTTCCTTATCTAAGTCCTTAAAAAGGTAGGTGGCTCAGGGTTAAGGTGTATAGGCTTTAGGATGCAGGGTTTGGGGTTTAGCCCTAAACCCTAAACCCTAAAGGTGTGGGTGGGTGTAGGGTTTGGGGCTCGGACTTAGAAGTGGCTTTTGCGTGAATAATAAGGGCTTGAATCATGAGTAATATAGGTGCCTTAATAATTAGAATAGGGTTTCGGGGCCCATTATACTATATTCATAATAAGGAATCCACCAAAAAAATATAGGTAATTATTCAGGCCCCTGTAGTAGCAACATGAAACACCGACCCCGTATGATCCCCATAGAAATCTATAGTATGATACACCTTCGAAGCCGAATCCCCTAGCGGTTCAGAGTTTAGGGTTTAGGGTTTAGGGCTTGTTCAGACTTGCTGCTAGGCTTTCATCGCGGCTGCTTGATTCTCACGATGGTTTTTGTCTGGTTTTTCAGTGTTAAGGCTTAGGGCTTATTGCTTAGGGGCGTATGGGCTTGAGGGTTTAGGGTTTACTGGGCTGAAAAGGAACTCATTCGTAAACACAGCAATCCTGCATTCGGGGCTGCTAGACTCACATAAAGGGGGGGTGCTGGAAAATCATGGATAAAGGACCTTGGTGTTTTGGTTTTGGGTGGTTCCTACTACTTGCTTAGCGAAATTTGGCGAATTAGGGTTTCAGGGTTCTGGATTGGGGATTTGGGAGTTTTAGGGACCCAAAAAGCACATAAGCATAAGCATTTTATGGGGATATCCTTACCTTATTGGCATTGGGCTTCAGTATAGCGGGGGGTTTATATGGGATATCCCTATCCTTATGTTTGCTTCTGTGCGCTACTTCGGACACCCGGCTTGAGCTTACATATAGAGCTGCTAAAGTGCCACTGAAGCTGACTTCGTTCGGGACGAGTCTGAATCGCGGCGCTGCCAAAAGGT
The DNA here is from genome assembly GCA_003297005.1 of Symbiodinium sp. clade A Y106. Taxonomy (NCBI): domain Eukaryota; class Dinophyceae; order Suessiales; family Symbiodiniaceae; genus Symbiodinium; species Symbiodinium sp. clade A. The sequence goes on along the minus strand of BGNK01003067.1, from coordinate 41,911 downwards.
GGAGTGGCCACTGCGTGCCTTTCTCTGAGGCGCTAATGACGGTTTTGGGGGGGCCCTAGAGTTGGGTTCTACTGTTGATGGACAAAATCCTGCATTACCCATAATAAGGAATATACCACAATTCACATAGCTTAGGGTCCTTAGGGTCATGCAGGATTTTGTGCATCAACAGTAGGGTCAGGATGTGTGGACTAAGGCTTTAGGGTTTGGTTGACTGCCTTCGGCAGGAGAAGCTTCGTGGGTAGTTAGAAGTAGGGTTATAAGTCCCCTTATATGGGTCGTAATCAGAGTAAACCTCACTAGTAATGACCCCACTTAAGACTAACCATGAACCTCGCAATAGTTCGGCTTGTTTGCTGCGGGTTGGCTTTTGCGTTTCCTTCTACCGCTCATGGGCTCTGATAATTATCTTGTTCTACAACGCATGTGGGTCTTGCAGGCCCTAAGCCCTGTAACCCAAACCTTCAACCCATATGACCCTAAAGCCTAACTCATCGGAACCTTACTAACCCGAAGCCTTATTCTTGGTATCACCGCCCCTACATTGCTGGGACAGGCCATACCTGCACGTTGTGAAACCATCATCGGAGGTTTGAGCTTGCTTTGGGCCCCCCAGCCTGAGGGCAGCTTGCCCGATTCTAGGAGGAGTTCCATTCCTAGACCTTCCAAGATCCCTTCATTAAGGAATATACCTTAAATTATAGTAGGATCCCTAATATGATTTAGGGTATATTCCTTGATTAAGGGATTTTGGAAGGTCTGGGTTAACCCTTAAATCCAGAAGCTGAGGCTGCGGTGTATGCGGCATCCTACACAGATGAAAGTCGGGGGCCTGTCGTGTGATGTTTGAGAGAGTTTCCCTGGTTCACCGATACATGTCAGTCTTTCTTCTTACTTGTACATGAGCTTTATGGAGGCTTGCGACCACAACAGTAGCCATGAAGTGGGACTGTTGCATTCGCATGCCAGGGTTTGAGAAGGGCTGTTGGTGCCCCAGTCAGTAGAAGCCAGAAAGTACGATTCCTCACAAAACCTACGTATAGGCTCCATTCCTAGCCCCTTGCTTTCTTGGCTACTTTGTTTTGCATTGTGAATCGCAACCATCAAACTGGCTAGCGCACACAGGCACTGCAATCGAGATTATAGTTGATTAGCGGCAAACGGAGCACAACAACACGTATCTTCTAAACCCCTAAACCCCGAACCCTAAACCCTGAACCCCAAACCCGAAACCCCAAATCCCTGAACCCTAAACCCCCCAATTTTCTGTGCTATAGCTGCTTGTAGTTGACTATCAATCTTGGCCCAGGGATCTCCGCAGCGCTTTGGTCCGGAACGCCTTCCATTCCCGAAGGGCCCATGTACTCAAATAGTATAGACTTTGGGTCCAATGTACCTATATAGAGGGTTTAGGGGTTTAGGGGTTTAGGGTTTAGGGATATAGGGAGTGCTTTGAGGCCAAAGGATATACTATTTGGGTACATGGACCCTTAGGGATTGCCTTCCGGGACATGGATTTCCCACTCGCTTCGCTTCTACGCATTTGTCTACCTCGGGCATCCCAAGCATGCTGTCAAGAGCCTTCCAAAGATAGACTAGGTATCGATTTTGGAAAAATGTGATTGCCCTTATTGTTAAATATATAGAGCCCTAATTATACATAGTTTTGGGGACTGTTGAAATCGACACCTGGTAGAGGAGTCCTTTAATCAATCCTCTATGCGAGTGCAACAGGTACAGTGCTACTCTACGAGGTATACCTTTTTTGTTCGTTGGGGGAATATAGAGGGCCAGATCCATTGAACGGAATCCTAATCCCGCAAAGCCCTCCCTAAAGACGAAACCCTGCACCCTCCTAAAAACCCCTCAAGTCTTGAACCCTAAACCAAAAACGCTAAACCCTAGCCCCTAACTCCTAACGCCCCAAAACCCGAAACCCCAAATCCGAAAGCCCTGAAGCCCTACAACCTAAAACCCTCAAACCCTGAACACCCCTACAGCCCTGAACCCTAGAACCCCTAGAACCCTAAAGCTCTAAAGCACGAGCTAATCGAAGGCTCCTGGGCTGGGAATGCTTTGCCCTTGCTTGCATCACTGCTGGCGTACCCTGGCTGAGTGCTTTTAGGGTGTCGGACATAGGGTTTTCGGGCTCGGCGTTAAGCCTAAAGCCCAAACCGGCCCAATCCCTGAGCCCCAAAACTTTCCTAAGGGCTGCAATATTTGGGGACCACAAAACGACATAAGCATAAGCATTTTATAGGGATATCCCGACCTTAATGGGCTTCGTTATAAGGGGTTTATATGGGATATCCCTATCCTAATTTTTGCTTATGTGCTTTTTTGGGGTCCTAAATATGCTAACAATCCAGCTACGCCTGCAGTTTGTCTCGCTGCACTGAGTTCTGGTTAGAGATCCGAAGTTAAGTTATTCCTTATGAAGATAGTAGCATCTATTGACAATCTGAATATCCTGGTCCTTAATTAACAACACCCAGTGTAAGCATAGTCTCCGCACTCTGCAGTTCTTCCCAGTAGTAGTACCCTTTTGCCTAGTTGACGCATCGACGTGAGAGTTCACCCATTCCATTTCGAGGTGATACAGGGGTCGGAACAAGCATGAACAACTACAGTGTGTTGCAGGTAAATATACTCTACCCTACGGTGCGTAGTCTAATCCTTATGGCCCCTATATGACCGAATGCCTGCAGTCTCAAACTCGCAAGCCTATGCCCTAAGCTCCAAAACCTAGAAACCCCAGACCTTAAAACCCTAAACTATAAGCCCTAAACCCCTAAACCCTCTAACCAATAAACCCTCAGATGTAGGCGGTTCCGATAAGACGGCTGCAGGCACCGAGGCTTTCTTGGCTTTCAGGTTTTGGGGCTTAGGGTTTTGGGGTTTGGGTTCGGGGTTTAGGGGTTTAGGGGTTTAGGGGTTTAGGGGTTTAGGGTTTAGGGTTTCGGTTCGGTTCTGATTTTAGGATTATAGGGGTTCGGGGTGTGACTCGCGCTCTGCAAGACTCGGTCTTAGGTGAGCTCATTTTGGGGATCAGGATCACTGGTTTGGGGTTTGCAGCACGCAGTGTTCACTAAGGGTCCATGTGCTAATATGGTAATGTAGGAACCTGATTAAGAAACCCTGGGCCTATAGCACCAAAATAGTAGGATTCATATAAGGAACCCTGTTGAACTCTTTCAGGAAGATCATCAAGATTGGGATTAGTCAAATCCCCTTCTGACGTAGCCATGAAGATCAACCTTCAGTTCAGAATCACCGAAGCATCCAGCAATCCATGNAGATTGGGATTAGTCAAATCCCCTTCTGACGTAGCCATGAAGATCAACCTTCAGTTCAGAATCACCGAAGCATCCAGCAATCCATGGGCTCACGTGTCAGAAGCAACTTTTCAACGACGCGCATACAGCTGTTGTGTTATGTGCACTCTGTGCTACATATCACCTCATGCGATGTGTCTTGATGGCTGTGCCACACTTGGACCTCAGGTCCATCCTGTAAGCCGAAGCTACAGGTATGCATCGTTAACATGACTTCAAATGGAAAAGTGGAATCAAACCCTGCCAAACCCAG
>BGNK01003067.1:27925-38240 GCA_003297005.1 Symbiodinium sp. clade A Y106 | reverse complement strand
GTCACATTCCTCAAGGCATGGCACTCTGGGAAGATATGAACTGCTGATGGGGTTCTACTATTTGTTGTCAACAAGCGAACCTCACACATCTGCTCATAGGTCAGGCCACTATAAAAGTCAGTTTGAACCCCAACATCCTGCGTTGCAGAATTCCTCGTATTGATCTCAGATATGCGGTTAGAAGGAATTTGAAGTCCAGANGAGGACGACGAGGGTTGATAATCCATCCGTTCAACCCTCGGACGTGGTTCATGAGGAATGGGTGTGGTGTCTCGAAGCCCAAAGTCAGAGCTCATAGGTTCTGATGGCTGCGCCAATGGCTGAGGGACGGGAGCCGGTGCTGTCACATTCACCGAAATTCCAAGTGATGTATGTGGCACCTCAGCATTCAACGGTGCTGAGTCTTCTGCAGCTACAACCCCTTCAGCCCTTCTACGCCTTAAATCACCTGTTTCCTTTTCAATTGCTCGTCTTACGGCTTCTTGACGTCTTTCACGTCTTAACTGGTCCTCATCATCCCTCACCATATTCACTTGAACCTCATCCCTAGGATCTCTCCTGCAACATATTGTAAGGCAATGCTTTCCTGACTCCCACAGAAACAGGACGCTCAAGATCATCAATATTATCATCACATAAAGATCAAGACTTACTGGATCAATTTCATAATCCTCATCAGCCTTAGCTCCCTCCAGTGCCTGCAGCACGAGAGTTAGCACCAGTAGGCTGGTGGCGGCACTAGTGCTCGGCAACTTAGTAACCCCACTATCCCGCTCGGTGCATACAATCGCAGCTACTGTCTGCTTAAGGGGTGAAGGACCTAAACCCAAAAGGGTACATAGTGCATGGTGTCTTGGACCGGGTAGTACCTTTGTCATTATGTCTGCCAGTTGGACATCTCCTGGGCAATGATCAAGATCTAGATCCTTATTCTCAAGCATTTCACGTACAAAGCTTGAGCGCACCCTCAGGTGCCTGGTACGTTGAGTACCCGACCCCTCTGCTAACGAAATAGCCGCTGTATTGTCAACCAATAGCCGTTTGGTCAATAGCTGACTCATAATGTCCTTCAAGAGAGACTCCATGCTCAATGCCAGAGTGACTCCCTCACATGCTGATATCAACTCTGATTCTGCTGTAGAAAGCGAAATCAAGGATTGTTTCTTTGCCTTCCATTGAATAGGACAACCCATAAACTCAATTACTATTCCAGTCACTGAATGGCCACCAAATGGTGAGAACGATGCGTCTGTGTATGTCACCATTCTTCGCTCGGCCGTNTTCTTTGCCTTCCATTGAATAGGACAACCCATAAACTCAATTACTATTCCAGTCACTGAATGGCCACCAAATGGTGAGAACGATGCGTCTGTGTATGTCACCATTCTTCGCTCGGCCGTCTCAACCGGGACCAATAGAAGTCGATACTCGGCTGTTGCGTAAACAAACTCCAGGATTCTCAGACCCATTCTCAGTACCAGGCTTGGTGCTTTGGTGCACCATGACCCCATCAATGATACACTGTAGGCCAAGTCAAGACGAGTTCTCTGGGACAACCAAAGGAGCTCACCGGTAATCTTTTGCGCCTTTCGAAGTGACTCATCTGAATAGTTCAACTCTTCCTCCGGCGAGTCTCTAACCCAGTCTCTAGGCAAAGGTGCACTTCTGGGCCTTGGCTGTAGTTCATATGCACGTACCAGCTCATTGATGTATCCTCCTTGTCCCAAGGAGAATCCTCTGCGTCCCTTGGAGTCACAAACGACCTTGATTTCAACTCCCAGAAAGATTATAGAGTTCTCAGGGGTTGCTTCCTCAAGAGGTGTGCACTCCCAGGTTGCACGCATCCAAGCATAAGCGGCGCGTGCTTCCTCCGGAGATGTCAAATACATCACATCGTCCACATAAATGATAGCGAAACCCAGAGTTTCTCCTGCGTCGTCAACCAGCTTCCAGAGGTTACTTTCAACCTTGGATTGCACCATCCTTGTTCGACCACTGGGGCCATCCCAAACTCCCTTCGATAACACTTCGTCCCTGTACATGCCCCACCATCTCGGAGCCTGTCGAAGGCCGCATACAGCCTTCGTAATCATCCACACTTCTCCTGGTGCGGTAATGTTCATCTGTTCCAGTATACGTGGAGGTCTCAACAGAATTTTTCCTTGGACACTTTCAGGCAGGTCAGCTCTTAAGNGCCTTCGTAATCATCCACACTTCTCCTGGTGCGGTAATGTTCATCTGTTCCAGTATACGTGGAGGTCTCAACAGAATTTTTCCTTGGACACTTTCAGGCAGGTCAGCTCTTAAGAACGCGTTTTTCACATCTGTTATAAAGGCACCATAGCCCTTCACCGATGATACCACCAAGCATGTACGGAGTACATCTGCAGGGACCCCTGAAGCATAAAGCTCTAAATTTGGATCCTTTGCCTCGTAGTTACCACATCCTACCACTCGGCACTTACGCTTATACCACTTATCTCCCACATCAGGTTTCACAGTGAAGACCGCCTTTGCAGGGAGAACCTGCACACTTGGCAACTTCACTGCCTCAGTGGCCTCTTGCCCTGTCAGCCTTCTAATGGCTCTCATTGTGGTTAACGCTTCTACCTCGGTTCTAGCCGCTGGTATNAACTTCACTGCCTCAGTGGCCTCTTGCCCTGTCAGCCTTCTAATGGCTCTCATTGTGGTTAACGCTTCTACCTCGGTTCTAGCCGCTGGTATCCACCTTTCAAGGAATGATCTAACCTCTACAGGAGAGACATTGTACACCACCTTTAAGTGGGACTCAAGGTTAGTGAGGATCTTCTCTACATCCTCGGTGTACATAGAGTCGTCGACCTTCCTTGCACAGGTGGTTTTCACAGGGTCNACAGGAGAGACATTGTACACCACCTTTAAGTGGGACTCAAGGTTAGTGAGGATCTTCTCTACATCCTCGGTGTACATAGAGTCGTCGACCTTCCTTGCACAGGTGGTTTTCACAGGGTCCTCATAGTCAGGTACTATGGATCTTAGTGCAGGGTTATTGAACACTTCCACTGGGTTCTCAATTGGCACTCCTATAGATCCTGTGGGTCTACTTGCACTACCAGAAAGCACACCTCGGCCCTTACCCAGGTCAGTCCTTATCGCTTTACAGTGATATCCCTCTGTGACTTGTGACCTTGGAGAACTGATCTGAGTCTCACTAGCTCCCTTATTGGAACCCACCTGCNGCACACCTCGGCCCTTACCCAGGTCAGTCCTTATCGCTTTACAGTGATATCCCTCTGTGACTTGTGACCTTGGAGAACTGATCTGAGTCTCACTAGCTCCCTTATTGGAACCCACCTGCAAGTGACCTTCGGGCAATGCGAAACCTGCTGCCTGCGAGTGACCTTCGGGCAATGCTGAACCTGCTGCCTGCGAGTGACCTTCGGGCAATGCTGAACCTGCTGCCTGCGAGTGACCTTCCGGCAATGCTGGACCTGCTGCCTGCGAGTGACCTTCGGGCAATGCGAAACCTGCTGCCTGCGAGTGACCTTCGGGCAATGCTGGACCTGCTGCCTGCGAGTGACCTTCGGGCAATGCTGAACCTGCTGCCTGCGAGTGACCTTTGGGCAAGAGCAAGAGATCCTCTTGCGCATTCCGTCAACCTGGCANACCTTCGGGCAATGCGAAACCTGCTGCCTGCGAGTGACCTTCGGGCAATGCTGGACCTGCTGCCTGCGAGTGACCTTCGGGCAATGCTGGACCTGCTGCCTGCGAGTGACCTTCGGGCAATGCTGGACCTGCTGCCTGCGAGTGACCTTTGGGCAATGCTGGACCTGCTGCCTGCGAGTGACCTTCGGGCAATGCTGGACCTACTGCCTGATGGCTTGAAGCTGCTACTGGCCACCTGTCCAGGTCCTCATCTTCATTATCCCACATTTTCTGCATATACATTACATGACTATAGTCTTCCCACGAACTACCGGAACCATTCACTTTACCGATTGGATCCCACGAAGAACTAGCACCTGAACTTGAGACATGGGGTTCAACAGATGGCGCAGAAACAGGTATGACCTCCTCGGGTTCATTGAAAAGGTCAGGAAGCTCTCCTCTCCTTCTAGCCTCCTCTAACTCCCAGTCAACTGTTCTTGGACCTGTTCCTCCATCCGGGTTCCTCACACCCAAGCCTTGCACCGGAGGTCCGGGAGACCTCCAATCTAGGGTCCTATTCTGAAAAACCCAAGGAAGGGGACGTTGCCGGCGATCCAAGAGTCGGACCTCTCCGGATCTCAGTGCACAAAGGTTAGGGTTATCCGGTCTTACTGTTCCCTCGGGGTGAATCCCCTTCATAATTAATCCAGCTTCAATTGGTGGGACACCAGACTCCATCAAATCCTCCTGATATAAGAAGGGCAAATCAGCTGGCGTTTCAACACCAAGGGCATTGAGGTGTGCGTATACCCCTGAAACACCGCGCTTAGCAAGGAATTCCTCCATCGACATCTCTTCTAGTCCCAACTCCGGTAGTAACAACCCTAGAGATCTTCCTAGGGTAGGCTGCTATCCAGTGACACTGTCCTCTTGGAGATCCTGATCTAAACCTGACTCATCATAGAAGGGGTCTGTGTTTGAAGGATAGGGATCATCAAGCTGTTGGCAAGCCTCAGCAGGTGGAAGGCTACAGTCCTCCTCATCGGAGGATGGGTCAGTTGTACGTTGGACAACCTTAACCTGTACTGCTGCTTGATCGTCACTGGGCATTCTAAACCTTAAATTGGCTAACCGCTGCTTATCATCCTCCCTCAACAAACGAATTCCCAGGGGTGTAAACCCTACCAAGAACCAGTCCGGAACGCGGCGCACTGCGTGGTGGTTTCTGGCATTAAACTCTTCAACTTTATCTCCGATTATCCTGACCGAATCCGATTNGGTGTAAACCCTACCAAGAACCAGTCCGGAACGCGGCGCACTGCGTGGTGGTTTCTGGCATTAAACTCTTCAACTTTATCTCCGATTATCCTGACCGAATCCGATTCCCAGTCAGGAATTACTTCCCTCACATCTGCCCTTGAATCATACGGAGGCCCAGTCCACAACTCGGTTCTTCCTGGCACATGGGCAATAAAGTTCTTTGTTCCCCATTCATTGCGATAATCTCGATGTACAGGGACATGCGTTGCCTTTACTAACAGGATTGTTGTCCACTGAACCTTTGTCTTAGCTTCTGAAAGCCTAGACTCTAGAAACCCATTTAAGAATTTTACTACCTCAGGATACCTCTTGGCAAGAGTCGNAACAGGATTGTTGTCCACTGAACCTTTGTCTTAGCTTCTGAAAGCCTAGACTCTAGAAACCCATTTAAGAATTTTACTACCTCAGGATACCTCTTGGCAAGAGTCGTAACTCCTCTCTGGCCCCCGTGACAGAATGCACCAAGGATGTATCTTCCCTCAAGATCACCTCTCCTATCTTTGGAAGCCGTTTCACGGTACTGCAGTGCCTCCACAACCCGATGGAAGATCTTGACAGAGTAGTCACTATCCAAGAGACCAACCTGTGCTAAACCCTCTGGGTCATCCTTCACCCTTAACCGAACATCCAGGAACCTGACCTTGGACTTTCCGGAGACCCTTCTTTTTGGAACTTCCCCTTTTGGTGGATCAGATGGCGGAGGAAGTGGTGGGAGCATGTCTCCAATATTGAGTGATGCTGGTGGCGGGATTACCTCCTCCTCAGCTTGCAACGCTGGTATCTTCAGATCAGGTATGGCGTTCGGGTCCACAACATCCTTCCTAAAGCCCTTTGAGGATACTAAATTGCCCTCTTCATTAAGTAAGACATGCCCCTCAGGGATTGAAAGATGTGTTGCCATATACCGAGTTTGAACCCACTTATTCTGTAACTCGTTCAAGGCTCCATTAGGCTTCTTGACCTTGTGGAGAACTTGCTGTCCAAAGATCGGNCCCTCAGGGATTGAAAGATGTGTTGCCATATACCGAGTTTGAACCCACTTATTCTGTAACTCGTTCAAGGCTCCATTAGGCTTCTTGACCTTGTGGAGAACTTGCTGTCCAAAGATCGGAAGGGGTACCTTTCCCATCACTCTCCTATTATGCATTTCACATGCATACCTCATCGCAAGAGGCCAGTAACAGACATGAAGCTTAGCTGAACTCAGGTGAGTTCTAGCCTGTGACTTCAACACCCCGACTGTTCTCTCCGCCAATCCATTGCTTCTTTTGTCAGTTGGCAACGTATGCTGCAACCTCACAGCCTGACCTGCGAGCCATGCTCTGAGTCGATCGGATGCAAACTCCGTGCCTGGGTCGCAATGCAACACACGTACTGGGTAGCTTTGGTTGATGTGCAGGATAAGTCGCTGGACAGCTGCCGCTACATCTGCACCCGACTTAGATTTCAACCCTACAAAGAATCTGAGTACACTCTGCTCAACCGGGGTTTGCAGCTCTTCGGCGAACTCCTGGAGAACATCATCATCTGGTGGAAGGTACTCCTCGTCCCAAGGGAGCTTGGCCTGTTCGGGAACGCACCCTGCTTCCGATGGGCTTACAGCCTTAACCTCGTCGGCAGGAGTGAAGGATTCACCAAAGAGTTCCTCGAACATGTCGCTTGGGATTTCACCAAGCGTATCATGAACAGGTTGACGCTCGGACTGCTCGTCCTCAGGATCAGAGGGTTCATAATCAGACATATGGTCCTCCGGGCAGACTTTAGGAGGAGCTTCTGCAGTTACCTGAGCCTCATCCTGCTTGAGTATCTCCTTAGGTAACCTAAATGCCCCGACTAATCCATACTTGATGTGGGGAATTGCTGATACTGACTCCTCATCACGGCCTCTCTCATGNGCAGTTACCTGAGCCTCATCCTGCTTGAGTATCTCCTTAGGTAACCTAAATGCCCCGACTAATCCATACTTGATGTGGGGAATTGCTGATACTGACTCCTCATCACGGCCTCTCTCATGTGGCTGTAAAGGACCAAACAAGTCTACACTTAGGGTGTATGAGGTGGGGTGTTTCACTCTGCGATGCTGCATATTCACGGCCGAGCCTAGAATACAATGATGGCAATCCCTCCTGAATGGNGGCTGTAAAGGACCAAACAAGTCTACACTTAGGGTGTATGAGGTGGGGTGTTTCACTCTGCGATGCTGCATATTCACGGCCGAGCCTAGAATACAATGATGGCAATCCCTCCTGAATGGAACATGCCCATTCTCCAGGTGCAGCCTCCATCCTTCCAACTCCTTCATCCGCTTCTTATCCGCCTGGCCTTGCACTGCTCGGGTGAGGAGCTCATCCCTTCCTACACTGTCAAGCGATTCCTCTTCAGAAGAGGAGATCTCACTCTTATCCTCAAACGTCCTAATCAGCTGCTCCTCAGCCTCTGAGTCAACATCACAACCGCCTCGTGAGTCGCCAACCGGCCCCATTGCAGGTGACGATCCATTCCCTAGGTTCTTTGGCGAGACTAAGGATAAACCTTTAGATATTCTTCGGTCCAATTCCTCCAAGTCTACTTGCTGCTTGCCCTCTAGAGCGTCTAGGACACATGACTTAAACCTTACCGTCCATCTGGATCNTGGCGAGACTAAGGATAAACCTTTAGATATTCTTCGGTCCAATTCCTCCAAGTCTACTTGCTGCTTGCCCTCTAGAGCGTCTAGGACACATGACTTAAACCTTACCGTCCATCTGGATCCGGGGTCCAAAGGAACCCTGGTTAACGGTAGCACTGCATCAGGAATATCCAGGTTAGTTCCGACAGATAGGTGTATTGTCACACCCTTCGCGCTTGTGCCCGACTCCAGAAACCTTCGGCGAGCGCCCGACCATTGCTGAAACTGAACCCACGCATTTGTATCCCAGAAATTTACTATCGGTTGTCCGTTAGTGCGTGGAGGATCTATAAACTCCCTCAGGTACGGAATTCCTCCTCCTCTTCCCACAGACGCTAGGGACCATAGGAACATGTCTTGGACCGCTAGCAGGCTTTCCCGGATGGCCTTCTCTGAAGTGCAACCAGACATCCATGGATTCTCAGAGGTCCTCTGCTCCTCCTGATCCAATACTCTGCCCTCCTCAGGCTTCCAAATTCGGGAGGGTGGTGAAGAGAGAATTGCTGCTATACGACCTGTAGCGGCCGCCCACAAGAGGACTGACCACACACCCTCATGAACAGTCAAATCCCATCCTTTCCCACCTTTATTCAGANTAGCGGCCGCCCACAAGAGGACTGACCACACACCCTCATGAACAGTCAAATCCCATCCTTTCCCACCTTTATTCAGAACATCAACCTGCAGCAACTCACAACCATGTTCCTGGGCCCATTTTCGGATTGGGTCTTCTGGCTCGATCCAACCCGAGCACAAGTGCAACATCCACCTGCTGGAGGCTAGTAGAGCTCTGCGAGCTGGCCTTGGAAGCGGTAATCTCTTCAGTATATGTTTTCCCCCTTGATCTGANCTGCTGGAGGCTAGTAGAGCTCTGCGAGCTGGCCTTGGAAGCGGTAATCTCTTCAGTATATGTTTTCCCCCTTGATCTGACAAATGGGGAATACCTTCAGCTAGTCTTACCTTCACAGCCTCCGGAACTTCATCAAGATATGGTTGGCTAAGTACTGCCTTCAGCGCATCAACCCTGCTCCCGGAACTTGCATAGTTCCGCAGCGCCTCAGTAGGGTCCAATGGTGCTTGCAGGGATTGGAGCTCACACTCCAAGGTCTGCACTTGTTGCTCAAATTCCTTAAGCCTTGAGACCTCTAATTCATTGATGAGCTCCAGTGCCTGGCGCTCCTGCACATAGGGACACGTATTCTTAGCTACACCGGTCTTAAGTTTTCCTAACCTGGGGTGTACCACCTTAAGACCCTGACGCTTGCTCCAAGTAACNATGAGCTCCAGTGCCTGGCGCTCCTGCACATAGGGACACGTATTCTTAGCTACACCGGTCTTAAGTTTTCCTAACCTGGGGTGTACCACCTTAAGACCCTGACGCTTGCTCCAAGTAACTGTGCAACCCAATGACATTACCAAGGCACCCAGTGGGATTATGGTTTGAGGCGGTTCTGCACCTGGAACAGCATCCGCGGTGGGAGGAACTACCAGGGTGCCACCCTTGGTTCTCAACCACTGTTGACGACCATCTCCCGCCAACGTTACTGACACNATTATGGTTTGAGGCGGTTCTGCACCTGGAACAGCATCCGCGGTGGGAGGAACTACCAGGGTGCCACCCTTGGTTCTCAACCACTGTTGACGACCATCTCCCGCCAACGTTACTGACACCTTCTCAAGTTCTTTAAGATCTTCTCGAAATGGGATAACCGGATGCGTCGCTCCACTATCCAAAAGAACCCTATTGATTTCACATTCCTTGGAGATCATCTCATCCACCCTACATGCCTTCGCCTCAAAGCCCCTCGCCATTGCCCTCAGTCCTTCTAGCTGTGGAGCTATTGACTCAATAGTTACTGGTGTCCCTGCGGTTACGGCATTTGCTTGTGGAGTCGCTCCTGTTCCGGCAGACGAAGGGGAAGTCCCCGGATTGTGGTTTCCGGCAAGTCTGTTGTCGGGTGACGGGACCTCAGTAGTCTGGACGGGAACGGTCTGATGTAGGATCGACGCCGCATCTGCCAGCATAGACTTCAGCACTGCATCCCTACTCGGCGGAGGTGGGGGTGCTGGAACCTCAGGCTGTCTTTTGGGATGCTGGTTACGAGCTTGAGACTTAGCCTTAGCCTTATCGTCCCCTTTTAGCCCTGACTTACACTCCTGCATCCTATGTCCCTTACCACCACAGGTCTTACACCTTTGCGAACGCTCCGCCGGAGGAATCTGGTTCCAGTCATGAGTAAATGTACANTCGTCCCCTTTTAGCCCTGACTTACACTCCTGCATCCTATGTCCCTTACCACCACAGGTCTTACACCTTTGCGAACGCTCCGCCGGAGGAATCTGGTTCCAGTCATGAGTAAATGTACAATCATTCCCCTTCTTGCAACCGTTCGTGCTCAGATAGAAGGAACACTGTGGCTTGCCTGGGCCCGAATGTCCCCCTGTCTGAGAATCCTTAGGATTAGGAGCCTTTGGGTTGCCTTTAGATCCTCCCTTAAGTCCCTTCGTTGGAGCAGCCTCCTGAGCATCAACACCCTTTATCTTAGGATTCCCCTGAGACGGTGTATCACGAGTCTTATCGGCGTCCTTCGCTGACCTATGGCTTACCATCTCAAGTTCACTCAACAGCTGCGCATGGAGTTGTTCTACCTTATGGTCATCAGGGGTGGTGTCAACCTGAAGCGCAGCCTTTGTCAAGTT
>BGNK01003067.1:0-25538 GCA_003297005.1 Symbiodinium sp. clade A Y106 | reverse complement strand
TGCCACACTTGGACCTCAGGTCCATCCTGTAAGCCGAAGCTACAGGTATGCATCATTAACATGACTTCAAATGGAAAAGTGGAATCAAACCCTGCCAAACCCAGCAAGGGGATTCTACAAACCCTTATAGTAGCCCTTAAAGGAGCCCTTCAAGGTACCTGGACCCTTAGGGTTTAGGGCACCCCCGCCCCCAGCTGCCTCTTATCGTCCTCTTTACGAGAACTCTCTCAGAGCCCTTCAATGCTTAAAGGGTGCTTGGGCGGTCCTGGTTAGGGGGCCTTCGGGTTTCGGGCTGCCAGGTATCTTCCAGGACAGGTCCCTCAGACAGAGGCGGCTTCGGCAGATGTGGCCAAGCTGTCGGGAGACCTGGCCCGGGACGTGTTTAGGGGTTCAGGGGTTCGGGGTTTAGGGTTTGAGGTTTAGGGCTTAGGGATTTAGGGTTTAGGGGTGTAGGGTTTAGGGTTTAGGGATGTTTTTGAGGTTTATAGGGCTTGTAGAGTTTGTAGGGTTTTGGGTTTAGCGGGGCTTCAGCTTAGTTTGGGGTTTATAGGGTTTGTAGGGTTTAAGGGTTTAGGGTTTGTTTAGAGGTATGGTAACTATGGTTGAATACGGCCGTATAAGAATGCTTAAATGTTTTTTCCCCACTGAAGAATGCTTAAATGTTTTTTCCCCACTGAAGGCGTGTACAGACTTGTTAAAACGTTATGCTCAGTATGACTCGGTTCTATTCACGACTTTGTGAGATTCTTGTACAGGGGCTTCTAAGGGCTGCGCAGGATTCTATTGATGATCTTCTAAGGGTCGTAGAGGTTCAAGGGCCTCAAGGGCTTCTTGGCGTTCTTCTGGTTGGATCTTAGGACTTTAACTTTTTAGGCTAAATGTTTAACTTTTTGGAGGGGTTCAGAAGTCAGCCAAAGCTTGATTATGTATTGACAGCGGTTGCAGCTAACGAAAACCGCATGACGCGCTACTGCCGTCGGCCTTCGCCTTTGCCTGGCAGCCCCACGGTACGTGGATTGCTGGGTGTCACCACTGAGGATTCTCCTTCCCCCTCAGAAACATGGGAGTTGATCCCCTTCCACCGCAGGGTGCAAGATGTTCCGGACGAGCGAGTTGGTGGCCTCCACAAGAGAAACGATGGCCCGTCGAAGGTGGACGCCGCTTTGGGAAGCGACCTGAGCTTGTTAGACATGGCAGAAACAACACCGAAAGCAACTTGACTCTATACAATCCTTTTCAATGGCGGGCATTGCCGCAATAGCAAGCTACAGTCAGGATGTATTGACTTAGGGGGTTCCCGGGTCTAAGTTTTGGCATTTGAGTGGTTCAGGACATTGGGTTTTGTGACTCCATGTATGGGGTTCCGGGTTCCGGCAACAGGATTATGAATGCACTGACTGACTGTAAGTGCTGCAATTCCCTAGAGCCTGCTTCGGACCACGAAGACAGTAATTCTTGAAGTTCATGACAGATATTCTATCAACGCCAGAACTTACATCAATAGTGTTTCGTCACCCTAACACCCTAAACCCCTAAACCCTAAAGCCTCAAACTCCTAAACCCTAAAGCCTCAAACTCCTAAACCTATATTGACTAATCTAAATCCTAAAGCCTCAAGAGTTTCATGCGCAGGGCCTTTTTACCCAAACCCACCGTTCAGCATCGAGTGCTTACAATTCCTAGCTGATGGCCAAATCCTGCATTACCTTAAGGACCCTAAAGTATGGGAATTACGGTATATTCCTTATTATGGGTAATGCAGGATTTTGGCCATCAGCCGTAAGACTGGGGCGTTGCTTGTATAAGATCCAACCTCAAACTGGATTCTTCTTAAGCAGTTAAGAGTTCTTTAAGCTACCATAATAGGGATCTATAGTAGATAATATGGTTTCATTAGTATGGTCATTTAAAATAAATTCCTTAACAAGAACCCAGCAAAGCAAGCTTGTCCACTTCGCTAAGGAACTTAAGCGTCTATTAGGGTTTGCAAGGGGTTCTTGAGAAGGAGCCTAATGATTTAAACGCAACTGACAATAATAGGGCACGCAGTATACAGTCTGTCCCTGTCACGGTCAGCTCCTTAGCAACACCTCGGTGTAAGGACAAGCCGCCATACCGGTGAGCCTCGGGATATGGCATGCCTGACGCGTTTCTGTTTCACTGTTGTCAGGTGTGGGTTCGTGGACATGTTTATATGCTAAGTGCGAAACACCACATCCCATAGCTTAAAGGCTAATTACGCTTCTACACCTGCAGCCCCGATTGAGGAAAGCGCACATCTGGGTTGTGTTCTAGGTTTCTTGTTTTGTGATTGGCTCTGTCCACGGTTCAGTGGCATGCTTACGACTCAGCCTTTTTCTAAAAACCCTACGCCCTCCGCCCTAAATCGCATGACAGCCCAATAAGCATTTGGCATCAAGTCCCTTTAGAATTCAGTCTTTCCTTGCAGCTTCCACTTTCGCGTCGCGACGAAGATCCTCCAAAGATGGCTGGATTACCCAGAGCTACCTCTTAATGAAGGAACAGAATATACTTTAAGTTGTGGCGCCCTTACCACCATGATGCTCACAGGTACATTCCTCAATCCGGGAGTATTAATCCCGTCTCCCTAGGATTAAACGGGGGGCCCCCCCCCCCTCCCACCCCATAAACGCTCGATCAGGGGTGTAGTTTTATCCGTACAATCACTTTTGAGGGATGTTGCTCTTGCTCCTGCTTCAGCTGCATCTCTTGCTCTTGCGCTTGCTTTTGCTCTTGCTCTTCCTCCTGCTCTTGCTCCGGACCCCTCATGCAAATTCGGTTTTAAAGGGCAGGGATGATTTCGGGAGTGGCTTTTTTGGTTTAGCACCAAGAACCCGAGCCTGAGCCCTCTCCTAGAGAGCCATTCCTACGTTGCCTACACGTCGACGCAAAAGCAGCTCCATTCAAAATCCTGACGCCCGTTTAGGGGCACAGAGGTTCAGGGTTCAGGGCATTAGGGGTGTTTAGGGAATCGAGGTCGGGGGATTTGTGGCGTTTCGAAAGGGTTGATAAGCAATATGAACCCAAACACGGTGCAGGGTCACCACGCAAACGAGGGCACCCGCCCAAACTTTCGGCTCCTCGATCTCGCATTTGGGCTGCCTCGACAATGCTGAGCTTCGGCATGGTGCTCAGCGCCGTGAAGTTGCTCGACTGCGTCGACAAGTACTGGGTCCGAAACTTCATCGATGCTGAACTAGCAGCACGGCGTGCTGCTGAGTGGATCGAGGAGGCCAAGACCTTGTCTTCAGGCTTTGCTTGGCACGCAGCCCACGGCGTCGGATGATCAGCCTTCGTCCACATGCCGAATGACAGTTGCGACAGGCAGCAGGGAGGTCAACAAGCAAAGCCGTCGCATCCTCGTCCTTCAAATATGAAGCTGCAACAAGCTGGCCCAAGCAGACCATGGGCGATGGATGGCAAGGAGCCCTTGACGCCTTCATGGGAAGACATGCTGTCGTCAAGCCATGACGAAGATGCGCACGACGTTGGATCTCGGGAGTGTCAAGTTAATCTCTGTAAGTTTCTTTTCAGTCGTCCCTGTAACACCCTCAATCCGAAGCCTAAACACGCTCATAAGCCCGTAGTAATCCTAAAACCCCTCATGCAACCTTTTCAAGACCTTCCCGGACCCCATGAAGTTCCTTAACCACCCTCATTCAACCCATTTCAACCCTATAAAGCCGCACAACACCCCTATCCTGTAAAACTGCCTGACACCGCATAATTTACACCCTTCAAGAAGCGTAAGCCCAAAACCCTAAACCTCCACCTAAACGCCCCAAAGTAGGTAGAATAATGGCCCAAAGCCTTTAATAAAGGGCCATTATTCTACATGCATGTGGGGCCCAGGTAAACCCCAGAACCCCAGACCCTCCACCCTAAATTCACACCCGGCCCCCTGGGGCCGTTCCCACCCATAAGTGGGTGCCCAGACACTGAAGATGCCCGGCAGCCTTCATACACGCACTGGCTATGGAGAGTGGTCGCATACAGCTGATCTTGGCTGTCAAGGGCTCCGCCTCGCCGCTGGCCAGCCACAGCTGGGCCTAAAATCCGCTGCAATGACAACTGACAACACCTTTGAGGAGTTTTCCAGCACCCAAAATGGGCCCCCCAAGCTGGCCGATTCCAGGGACCCGGGGCGTGCTGGGCCGGTCCTAATAAGGGGTGGCCGAGCCTCTGATCGGTGTGGAATTGAGGGCGTAAGCCCTAAACCCTAACAGGAAATGGTTTGGGTGGTTGCCTGCGGTATCATCACAGCCCGCGGGTTTAAGAGAACTTCCGGTTTCACCGAGTTCTATGACACATGCAAGGAAGGTGGCTTTACGCGTATTGTGCCGCCACCCACAAACCCTGGTGTGAGGTGTGAGGTTCCGCCATCCTAGCATGGATTAACAGCCACTGTGCAAAACGACACCCTAAATCCCTAAACCCTCAACCTCCGAGCCCTCAACCCGAAACCCTATAATCTCTAAACCCTAAATCTCCAAACCCTAGCGCCCCTTGTTGTCGAGAGCCAGGCTGGCCCAGGCGAGTACGACATCATCGGCGAGCGGAAGCTGCGGGGGAGCCCAGGGCCCCCTTTAACGGGTCTTGAAGGGTTCCGTGGTCTTTAAGGTTCCCCTTAAGGGGGCTTCTTAGGGGCTTTACATGGGGCTTTGGGGTTAGGCGTTAAGGGGCTTCGGGATGTAGGCTTCAAATGGGGCTTTGGGGTTAGGCTTCAGAGGGGCTTTTGGGGTTTAGGCTTTAAAAGAGGCTTTGGGCCTTGGGGTTTAGGCTATAGAAGGGGCTTTGGGGTCTAGCATTCGGGGTTTAGGCTTTCAAGGCTTCTGACGAGAAGGGCCTGAACAGAAGCATCCGTAGGGAGACAACGTACGATAGTAGTGGAAGATAAGTATAGTAATTCTGATCACTTATGGTCCTTCTGGAGTTTTCTACACATACACCAAGCCATTCTTGTAATGATGGCTTTACAGGTAAAACAACCGTGGACCCAAACCCGAAATCCTAAACCTTAAACTGAACCCTCATCTTTAAAATGATTAAACCTTTCTCTTGATCCGATAGGACACGAGCTCCACCCTCCCCTTTTGCTGTTGGGAGTCCCTCCAGCACACAACCAGCCGGTTGCAATCGCGGTTTAGACATAAGGGGTTATCAGTAAGTGTATAGCTACCTTATAATGCTTAGCATAGGGATCCTTGTAAAGGAATTATAGGGTTACTATGGAGGATCATAGGGACTTTGTAAGAAGGGACATAAGTACCTTACTTAGGATCGTAAGTAATTAAAAGTAAAGTTACCTTGTTTATGACCAAGCTGTTTTTTTGGGGGGCTTCGAAGGTTGCTGTAGTTGCTTTTACCATGGCTGTGCGGGCACTCATGTTTGTGTTGTTCTCGGGCCCTCTGTTTTGTTTATCAGGGTTTGACGGGCTCTCGAGGCTCTCTCCGCTTTTTTACGTCGCAACTGAAAACATCCAGGTTGGAGTGGTGTGAACAGATATTTTGATCGAGTGCCAAAGGGCTTTATGGATTGTCAAACGGTGTTTATGGTCGACCACAGTTGAATCAAACGAGATCATGTAGACTTCTTGTGCCAACCAGCCTAATTACGTGTTCCACCTTGGCAAGCTTTAATAAAAGTTGATATAATACAGCACTCATGCCCGGTGTGGCAAACAAGGCTCGAGTTGCGTAAGTACCAACCATATATATATATATAGATATAGATATAGATATCCTTTTTTGACTTTGCGTAGGTTTGTCTTAGACTTGAGTGTTGGAGTTCTGCTTTAGAAGCAAGGGATCCCCGGAAAACTGGCAGACTATTTAAGAACCAGGAAAACATTGATTTCCTCGCGAGCCCTCTTGGAGGGTCGGGGGACTTAGTAAGTAGATAATAAGTAGAGTTATAAGTACCCTAAAAGGGAGCCTAATTGGGGTTATGGTACTTATAACTCTATAAAATAACTACTTAGTAAGTCCCCCGACCCTCCAAGCTGGCAGTGCTTGCACCGGGTTAGGGCACTTTAGGCTTTTATAGGGAGCGTTTACAGTTCAGGGTGTACGGCTTAGGGCTTCGATTGTCATCCGGATGTGGATTGATTCGGACATGGAGAGGTCGACCTGCGCTTTTGGGCCAGCATTGCCGGGGAAGAGCTGCTAGCGAACCGCTCACCAAGATCCACAAGCGTTGTCATTTGCATTTTACATACTGCGAAGAACGTGACCAAGAGAAAAGATGGTGCTGGCAGACCTTTTCCAACGTACGTCCACGTGGACCTTCCGGGTGACCCTCGCCGGCAGGACAGACATTTCGGATATTGTAGGAACCTGATTAAGAAACCTTGGGCCTTTATTAGGGTTCCTTCTATTAATATGAATCCTAGTGTTTTGGGGTTCTAGCTCCAGGGCTTCCTAATCAGGTTCCCACATACTTGCATGGTCCGCCAAAAACAAACTGGAACAAAGCCGCACCATGTTCCAACCCAGAATTACTGAGCCGCAGATTCCCATCATTGAGTGGGCACCCTCGAACCGCCCGGAACCCTTACACACCCGTACCCTAAAGGAACCCTTATCTTAAACACACGAATGAAAAACCCTAAACCTTAAATGCTAAACCCTTAACCCTTAACCCTTAATCCTAAACCGAAACCGACGCCCGAAAAGAACCGGCGTGGACTGCTCCGTGTCTTCTAAGGGCAAAGAACGATCGCATCACCGTCTTTCACGACCCGCCCCGCTGCCTCGTTTTGGAGCTCTTTTAGGTCTTAGTGTACAGGGCTACTAGAGTTTAGGGTTGAGGTTTTCGGGGTTACAGGAAGTCATAAGATGTAAGTATAGGGTTCAGGGTTTAAGGTTTCGGCGATTCGGGCTTTTCAGGGTTGAATGGAATATAGGTTTAGGCTGTCGGTGTTTTAGTGTTCAGAGTTCAGCATTGAGGGTTTCAGGCTGACGGGGCTGTCAGCTTCAGGTGTGGGTCTTAATCGATGTATCTGTGTGGCTTTCCTAACATTGGGGGGGTGTGGGAATGTAGGGTAAATCATGGGTCTGATTGATTGGTGAGTGCACGATCGTTGACGGTCCTTGACGATGACCTGACTCTAAACCCGGTACTTGAAACCTGCACAATCCATAAACCTAAGCCCCTAGAGGCCCTGTACTGAGACCTGACTCAAATCGCCTTCACCCCTAAACCCTGAACCTTTGCAGCAATCCACATGGAATCAAACCGTCGGCCCTCGAACGAGTATGTTTAGGGACAGACAACACGGGAGTAGTTATAACTTTACAAAGACCCCTAAACCCTAAACCCTAAACCCAACAACACAGAAAGCAGACTGTTTGCCCCCAGCCCGGGGTTTTGGTAAACCCTACATATCCTATTATGCTATAACTATAATAAGGAGCCCCCAAAATAGTATAGGTAATTCCTTAGGCCCCTGTAGTAACCTAGACCTTTCAATCCTAAGCCATCAAATTTGCAAACCCCAGAAGCCCTAAGCAGAGCTCCAAACAGGGGAAAGCGAAAGTTCCGGCAGCTGTGGGAGCCAAGCGCCGGGACCTTCGGCGAACTTCCGTTCTGGGAGGCTTTAGGGAGGTTTTGGAGTTTTAAGTTCGGGTGTACCCTAAGGGTCCTAACACTGCTCTCCCGGACCCTCCTAAGGAGATGGACCCTTAGGGTAGGGCTTATGGCTTATGGATTCGGGGTTTAGGGGTGTAGAGCGGTTTTGGAGGTTTTTTCGGGTCTAGGGAGGTTGGGGTTGATATGGACTTTAGGGGTGTGGGTTTAGGATAGAGGGGCCCAGGGGTTCAGGGTTTCAGGGTTCGGTGAGCCTCCGAGCATGAGATGCGACAAGCAATAATACGTATTGTTCATACTAGTGCAGAAGGTGGAAAAGATAAGCGAACGGAACAGCTACCAAACCGCCGGGACCCTACCACCTTAAACGCCTAGTAAAGCCCTAAAGCACTACAGTAAGCCCCATAAAGTTGGAAACCGGATAAAGGTCAAATAGTGCTGGGATTCCTTACACATTACTCTTACGGATTGAGGCTATTGGGTTTCCAACTTTTCGGCTTCTACTGTAAATTCAAGCCGCTACACTAATTGCAATCAGAAACCCCATCGGCTTGGCATTAGAGTTTGTCTAACTATGGGGTAAGAGAAAAAAGGTTGGCTACCCTGGAACCTGCGTGCAGCTTCAAGTTCGCCGCCGGTCTTTCGACTAGTAACAAGAACCTCCCATGGTGGAATCTTGACAATCTGGCTGATTACACGACTCAGAATACTGGTAGTAGCCGTAACTTGGTACCAGCAATCTGGCTTCTACAGTTCATCATCGTGATCGTGGTGTTTGCAGTATATGAATAAACAACAACATGTTCATGATACCATAATCTGCTATATGTTGAACCCTAAACCCTAAACCCTACAATCCCTAAGCCCTATAAACCCTATAGACCCTATAAACCCTATAAACCCTAAAAACCTTCATAACATAGAAAAGAGGCCCCTTAAAACAAAAAAGAACAAACAAAAGTTAAAGCCTCATAACATAGAAGAGCCAACCTCCTCCAAGGTCGCCATTGATTGCGCCGTAGCTCCGATGGACCTGCCTGGCCCCGGCGCCTACGATGGTGCGATGGCTCGGTAGCCCAGCAGGGGGTTAGGGGTTTAGGGCTTAGGGTTTAGGTTTCCCAGAGACGGTTTATAAGGGGTTCTATGAAGGAATTATGGAATATACCGAAAATTGCAGTAGGATCCCCAATATTATTTAAGGCACATTCCTGAATTAAGGGATATTGGAGTCTCTGGGTTTAGAGCTTTCGGGTTAGAGGCAAACCTCCTAGCAGCGCGAGGTCCTGCTGAAGCCTTTGCTTGAAGACCCAAGATGCTTACCTTTGGTTAGTAGGGAATGGAGGAATGGGGTACAATTATAACTACTATTACTACCATTCTTCCATTACCTACTAACCAAAGGTAGGGATAGGGGCAGTTATCTAAATTAGGCTCCCGTTTAGGGTCCGTTTTATCTGGGTGCCGTACTTGTTTGGGGGCCTAAAGAGGGCATCCTGCTTTAGAGAACTTCTTCTAGAGCCATGTCCGAAGACCCACCCCAAACCCCTTAAACACCTAAACGACTTCGGAGGCCCTCACGTATTGAGTTATTCCCAGAGATCCCAATACCCCTTAATTACGGAATATACCTTAAATCATAATATGAAGGCCTCTATAATTTAAGGTGTATTCTTTAATTAAGGGATATTTGCTTCTCTGGGTTACGGGCCTAAAGCCTTAAAACCTACATACAACCCCACAGCCCTCAAGCCCAAAAGGTGAGAAAAACAATCAGGTTTGATCTGTCGGTAAGGGTTCGATTCCTAGAGCCCCTTCAATTACAGCGAAGCCCAGAAAGTTGGAACATGGTTTTAGGGTGATTGGTGCTGGGATTCCCTATACTGTACCTTAAGGGCATGAGAATAATGATGTTCCAACTTTCTGGATTCTACTATAAACTGATATGATATACTATAATTTGCAGGAACATCTTTCAGGCCCCTGTATTACAGCCTGAGAGTACCAACATTCTCTATTCCTGTACTCTCCCAGTCACTCACCTACAAAACAATCATCCTAAGCCCAAGTGACAGGATAAGATGCATCCTGCGGACTGAGCCTCCCTCCATGACGAGGTCAAAGCGTCTAAAGTCTAAACAGCTTCGAAGTCCTCAAAAAAACACTAAACCACTACCCTAAGGGTCCAGGATCTAACAATTAGAGACTTGGGTGTTGGATAGTAGTTTTGTGGGTCAGCATGTTGGGGAGTAGGTGATTATTAAGTACTTTGACCCGCCGGGCAAGCGCTCAACCTTGCATCCTGCACCCGGAGCCTTACCCTAAGGGTCCGAAATATCTCCTTGAGCCCTTTCCCCAAGGGTCCGTGTACCTAATAATCATATACTCTCCAAAATCCTAACCAACATAACCTTAGTAGCTGAGTAGGTAACCTTTAACCTTTTGGGGCTACTATAACCCTACCATATTTCAAAGGGCTAACCTTTTTTGGGTTAGGGTACTCAGCCCCTAAGTAACTACTATCCTAAAACCGAGTACCTAATTATTGGGTCCTTTGGACCCTTGGGGTTGGGTTTCTTGGCTAGGGTTTCGGGGTTTGAGGTTTAGGATCCCAACAGTGCTAGGAGCTTCTGGGCAAGCTTGAAAAAGATTAAAGAAGCAACCGCGAGCACAAAGTAGCAAGGGAACAAACCCACGATTTAAGATCCTCACGAAAACAGAGGTTTGCAATCAGAGATCTACGTAATTAACACAACCCTAAACCCTAAACCCTAAGCCTAACGAAGCCTACATGAAGCCCTGAACCCCAGACGGCACGACCTGGCAATCACGCCGGTGCTGTAACGCAGCATGGAGCCCTGGAATGCCGTCGGCGGGTTTAGGGTTCGGGTTTAGGGACGAGGACCCGAGCGCGGTTGCATTTAGGGTTTAGGGGTCGGGCTACTAAGGCATGAATGTATCGTTTTAGCTAGTTTAGTCCCTATGTAGGTCTACTAAAATGCACCCCTAAACCCTGAACCCTAAACCCTAAACCGAAAGCTCTGGAGCCAAAAGAATGTACACCAAAACCTTGTTCTAACGATGAAGGAAGGCTTTGGATCTAGGGATCCCTGGAGTTCGCAGAAGCAGATCAACTGCTCCCTACTGTTGTTTGGTTGAATAATAATCAATACTGCTGATGGACAAAATCCTGCATTACCCATTATAAGGAATATACCATAATTCCCATAGTTTAGGGTCCTTAGGGTCATGCAGGATTTTGTCCATCAACAGTAATTATCAAGTAAGAAGCCAGAAGAAATTAGCAACAGATTTGTCTTCAAGGTATAGTTATGAGCAACGATGATATATACTTAATGTACCCCACAAGCCCATTTTTGAAGGCCACTACATCATCGGGCTTCGTGCGCCTATGTCTTATGTGCTTTTGCGGATGCCTGCATTACGTCGTGTCGATTTTGTTCGCGATCCGGGTTGCGGGCTCCTTTAGGTTCAGGGTTTAGGTGTCCCCTTCGGTCCTAGGTTTTGTTTTGGCTCTGGGGTTTAGGGTTTAGGGTTTAGGAGCGCTGATGCATGTTGCATGGTTCGGGCGTAGCTGCACGAAGACCTCTGTTTGCAAAGCCCTGATCCCTTTGAGGAAGGATTCTGTCCGTGGGTCAGCGCAGAACCCATGCTTCAAGTAGTCAAGATTCCGGCTGATAGCAGAGACAGGAAAGCTGAGCATTTTTCGTTGTGGATAGCCTTAGTATCAGAGCCTGGCCAGTTACCAATAATTTTCTTCAGGGTTCCGAATTACAAAATACTGCTGATGGACAAAATCCTGCATGACCCAAAGGAACCTATAAACTATGGGAATTATGGTATATTCCTTATAATGGGTAATAAAGTTATTTTCCATCAACAGTAGTATAGCTGAACCCCCAAACCCAATTCTGAAACTTAGGGTGCTCTTCGCGTGAACACCATTTGGCAGCCCCCTGAGGTTTGTGTCGAAGAGCCCAATGGCACACGACGTCGAGGCAACCTTCTTCTGTAAAGTGTACGGATTGGGCGTGTAGGGTTTCAAAGGTCGGTTCAGGGTCTAGGGTCTACAGGTTTAGGGTTTGAGGGTGTTCAAGGTGTGCAATTTCTACTTGTTGCTCACAGCCCCACAAACACGGGCACACGCGCTTGGATATCTTGCATGAAAAGTATTACTCGACATGTGGGAGTTTCCGATAATAGGGAACCCGAATATACTACCCTAAATAGTAGGGTCCTTATTTTAAGGACCCCCAAAATGCGGTACCCCTAATTTTCGGAAACTCTAAGCCCTAAACCCTTTATAGAACCCTTATAGTACCCTTTTAAAGGAACCCTTAAGGTACCCCTAATTTTCGGAAACTCTAAACCCTAAACCCTTTATGGAACCCTGACAGCACCCTTATAGTACCCCTTTAAAGGAACCCTAAGGTGCCGTACTATATTAGGGACCCAAAAAGGGACCCTAATTTTGACAACTACCCACATGTAAGTCGTTTGAACCTTCCGGTGAAGCTGTTTACTCTGAGCCCCGCTCCTCCCAGAGTTTGGTGAAAGGTTTGGGGTTTCGGGTATTTTTAGGGTTTCGGGGTTTCGGGTATTTTTAGGGTTTGGGGTTTAGGGGTTTAGGGTTTAGGGGTTTAGGGTTTGCTCTGAGGGTTCCGAAAGCCCAGAAGACGGTGAAAACGAAGTTCAAATCTTCAGTTGGGTTTAGGGTCTAGGGTTTCGGGCCCAACGCAGGTCAAAGACAAGCAGCGCACCCCGGGACCAGGAGCATCTTCTCAAATAGAGTGTCTCAGAGACTGGTACTTCCGAGGTGGCAGTGTGGGATGCGTACCTGTTTCTTGTTCAGGGCTACTGTTGGGGCACAACCCGGTATCTGCTTCTTTTGAGAGGCGAGCATTTGTCTTTCCGATTTCTTAACCCTAAACCTTAAACCCTGAACCTTAAACCCTAAACCCTAAACCCTCAACCCTAAACCGTAAGCCCGAAACCCGAAACCCTAAACCTTAAACCCTAAGCCCTAGACCCTAAACCTTAAACCCTAAACCCGAAACCCTAAACCGTAAGCCCTAAACCCTAAACCCCTGAATCTGGAGTCTCTGAGGTTCAGGTGAACCAACCCGTCAGGGTCCATGCATAGCTCATGTCGTATATAGTACAGGAGCCTTGGCGTTCTTCTGGTTGGCTCTTAGGACTTTAAATTTTTGGGTTATATGAACTATAATCAGCAGTCTAAAAGTTTAACTTGTAGGAGGGGTTCAGAAGTCAGCCAAGGAGCCTAAACACTTAACAATAATATTCCTGAGAGTTCCTTACAATAGTTCTACTATAAAGGATCCCGGAACCCAATTCAAGGTATTGTGATTCAGGCCCCTACATTACTGAACCTCAAGGGGGTTCCTCTGAGATAATGCATTAACTGTATAGGCACACGGACCCTTAGGGAATAGTTACTGGATGTGCAAAGGGTTTACAAAACGTTACCTGGACGAGTTCATGCAGAAATGGCTTGTAGACTCTACTTCTAAAAGACCCTTTAGATACTTAGTGTGTTTACACCTGGACCGCTACATGAGATTAAGTCGAACTTAACATGGAAGTCTCCGTATGGGACACAGAGGATTTGCAAACGTAAAGGTGTTCGGCATTTGAGTTAAGGCTTGGGGATTCGATGTCGGGCTACTCGGAGGATGAGAGGACTTCGTCTTCACATTATGTGTAGAGTTAGCATGACCCTGATCACGGCTTGGTACTTGGTTACGATCTACTTACCATGTTCCTGATTCTTCTAGCAAAAGCCTTCGCCCATACACAGCGTGCTGAGGGAAAGGGTATAAAGGTTCGGGTGTCCTCGCCCGACTGGTTAAGCACATTGACGCTTCATCACTCCCTGGAAATTGTCTAGAATCACAGTACCAGACTTGAACTTTCCCATTTATTTCGACCAGTCAGAAGACAATGTAGGTGATTGCAACAAGCCCAGTGGACCAAACCGTGGCCGCCGCCATTACAAGCAAAACCGGCCGCCTTGTTGTACTGTCATCATCGTAGAATCCAACATAGCCGCATGTCTCATTTGTACGAACATGCCTTCAAGCCTTGGGGTTCCCGAATACAAAACCAGTTGTAAGGGTTCAGAGTTCTCCAGATGATGCTCCCTGCTATCGCCAAAGGTTAGAGGACCGCACATGATCTGCAGCAAAACTTACCAAATTTGGCCGACACCGAGCAGCAAGACCCAACATGAGAAGAAGATAAGCAACAGCCCGTTGAACTCACTAAGTCCCATCACACGTTCATCGGTTCTGTCCGAATTCGACCCCCCGAGCCAGCCGACGAAGCTTCAAGAATGTACTCAGATAGGGACCCAAACGTAGAAGTGACTCCTCTTAGGTCCCATACGGGTAGACGCCCAACCTAAATCCGCAGAATCGGTCGCGTTGTATCTTTAGGCTTTCACGAAGTGTCCGTTGGCAGTATGGTGATCTCCTCACACGCTGAGGCGCATACACCATCGTCGCCAAAATCGACAAAAGTCTTAGCGAACAGCAGGCCATGAGTTTAGGGTGTAAGATTTTCAGCATGCGGGATTCAGGGTTTTGTGGGGCTCAGGCCCCTATAGTTAGAATCCTTCAAGGGAGGCCGACGGAAGGGATGGAGGGGACTTAAAAGGAGCTACAATGGAGACAAGAGGACTACAGGTAAACCCTAACGCTAAACCCTACTTGGAGGATCGGGGGACTTAGTAACTGTTTATTTTTGGGACTTATAAGTACCGTAACCCCAATTAGGGTCCCTTTTAGGGTACTTATAAGTCTACTTACTACCTACTTACTAAGTCCCCCGACCCTCCAAGTATGATGCTGTGCCCGCAGACCCCAAAGCACCACGGCCCCACTGCCCAAATGGCACTAAACTCTTTAGCCTAAGACCGTTTACGGTTTAGGGCAATGCCGTTGTCAAAGCACATCCAGGTTGTTGTGCGTAAAACGGTTCAAGTGGGAGTTTTTGGAAATACCTTCCTTACCGATGACTTTAAACAGTCCGAGCCCAACTTCGAACCCGCAACAAACAACACTCTCCTGAACCCTGCTTGGGGTTAGGGTTGAGATCTCGAGTTTAGGGTTTAAACCAATAAGCAATCGCCAGGAGCGGCTGGAAGCTGTGGGCAACAGCCGCCCAACTCAGCTGGATGTTGGATGCAGAGCTTTAGGAGTTTACCAAGTACGCCGTGTAATGCAGAGAACTAGACACGGAGGTCATCGAGGCATGTTGTGTCGTGTCGTTTCTGTCTTGCTTCAGAAATCATGGAATGAAGACCAAGCGACAAAACACCTGAAACCAATAAAGACTAATTGCAAACTGAACCGAGCTCACAACACAGAGTTAAAAGCAGAACAGGCCATCGCATGCGCTCCCCCGCTTCTTCACGGTTGTTCAAGCCTGGAGAAACAGACTGCTCAACTAAAATAGGGGCCTCAAAAAAATTACGAAAACAATTTTGGGGGTTCCTGACTATAATTATAGTTAGTATGGGCCCCGCAACCCTTTTCTAATTATTAAGGCCCCTGTAGTAGGCAGCGGGTCTGACTGAAAGGTTGCGCGACTCTGGGTGGCAAAGGGTTCCAGATCCTACAAGTCTCGTGACGCAACGGTAAAGACGAACCGTCGACAGGCTGATTCTAATATAGGGCCAAAATGATTACCTATACTATTTTGGGGGTTCCTTATTATAATTATGGCATATTATATGCTCCAAAACCCTATTCTAATTATTAAGGCCCCTATAGCATCCAGAACACCAACAGACCGAACCATGTAGAAAAATATCAAGACATGCATACTTAGTTCTGGTTCTTTTGCCAATGTGGTTCTTTTGCGAATGAAGCATGAGTCTTGGAAACAGAGGTTTTTGATAGAAACTTGTGGCTAATCATGTCGTGGGTGCATGGATGACAAAGAGCGACTGAGAGCGACACTTGTCGTACTGAATGTCGGGGCAAGTGAGTGAAAAGAACACGCAAAAGTATCCAGACACCAACTTAGCTGGAAGCAAGCCGAATGAGGCACGAATGATAATTTCGTTCGTTGAAGCTCCTTTCAGGAGTCTAACAAGGTTTGAGGTGCATTCTCAATTCAGGGATGTGCTTTTGGTTTCGCTTGGTGTCAGCACCCTCGCTAAACACATGTCAAACCCCGGCGAAGACCTGACAAACCCTTGCTGCTTGTTTACACGGACGCCTTTCCTGAGGTCCGGTAATATAATATAGAATGGACAGATCACGGTTAAGGTAGCCAGACATGATAAAAGATGTTTTCTTTAGTTAAGGGATTTGGGAGTCTTTAGGTACCTTCTTCAAGGGTTCCTGTTAAACAGCTGTGGCAGAGGGCCTGTCGAAGGGCGAGTCTGCTCTTTGAGGGAGCCTTGCAGATCTACAAATCCTAACCTAAACCCAAACCCTAAACCCTGAATCCGAAACCCTAAACTGTAAATCCTAAACCCTAAACCCTGTATTTGGCGTTTTAAAGGTCTAGGGCCTAGGGCCTCAGCCTTAGATCCTTAACCTTAAGCCCCTGAGCGCAACCCTGAAACTCCATGGGATCCGAAAACTTAAGTTTTAGGGACCCAAAAAGCATTGTATGGGGATATCCCTGCCTTATTGGGCTTCATTATAAGGGGGTTTACATGGGATATCCCTATCTTTTTTTTTGCTTATGTGCTTTTTTGGTGGCCCTAAAGTTTGGGGCCAAGGCTCATCAGAAGCTTAACCCCTAAACCGGTGCCTTCCGGTGAGGCAAGAGAGAAGCCCTAAACCCCCCGAAGCCTAAACCCTAAACCCTAAACCAAGCCCTTGAAGCCTAAACCCTGAACGCCGAACCCGGAAACGAAAAGAGCAGCAGGTGCAGGCTTCTATATGGGTAATTGTCAAAATTAGGGTCCCTTTTTGGGTACCTTAAAAAGTAGGTGCCGTATTATAGTAGGGACCCAAAAAGGTACCCTAATATTGACAACCACCCATATATTGGAGGGTCTTTTTATTACAAATACACCCCTAAACCCCTACACCCATAACCCTAAATCCAGAAATACACCCCTAAACCCTAAAGCCCTAAGTCTTCAATCCCGAAGCCTCAAGCAAAAAGAGCACTAAACTCCTACACCCATCACCCTAAATCCAGAAATACACCCCTAAACCCTAAACCCCGAACCCTAAACCCTAAACCCTAAACCCTAACCCCCCCCCCCCCCNCCCCCCCCCCCCCCCCCCCCAAGAGCAAAAAGAGCACCAGGCGCAGGCTTCGGGTCCATGACGGAACGTGTCGGATGGCCGGGGGCTGAAAGGGCTACACAGGGGCACCCTTTAGGGTCTATAGGGTCTAGGGTTTAGGACCCTTTAGGGGTTAGGGGACCCTTTAGGGTTTAGGGTTTAGGACCCTTTAGGGGTTAGGGTTTAAGGGGGGGTTTGGGGTTTAGGACCCTTTGGGGTTTAGGGTTTAGGGTTTAGGAGGGTTTAGGGTTTGGGGTTTAGGACCCTTTAGGGTCTAGGGTTTAGGACCCTTGAGGGTTTTGGATTTGGGGTTTAGGACCCTTTAGGGTTTAGGGTTTGGGGTGTAGTACCCTTTAGGGTTTAGGGTTTAGGACCCTTTAGCGTTTAGGGTTTTTGGTAAGGGCCACTATAAGGATCCTATAGTATAGGGGCCTTGAGAATTACCTCTACTATTTTGGGGGACAGAGGCAGAGACCAGGAGTTTTTCTGGGGCGTGCGGGGGGGCTTTGTGAGGGTGTTGATGGGGTTTTAGAGTTGGGGGAGGACGATGCCAAAGATCACCAGCTTACAGCGAAGTATGGTGGTGATGATGATGATCATGAGACCCCAGAGGGTGCATATACACCACCATTATGGAATTAGGTCCCAAGAGACCATCCCTATGATGGTTTTGGGGACCTACTTCCTTAACGGTAGTGTGTATGGATCCTCTTGACAGGAACTAGTACCCTAAACCCTAAACCCTAATTCCTCAATCGGCAAGCTGTGTCGGGTTCCATGAAATTCCTGGAACCTGCGGCCACAAAGCCATCAGCCCCAAGGGTCCAAAGGACACAATAATTAGGTACTCGGTTTAGGGTTTAGGGCTTAGGGTTTTCGGATAGTAGTTATGCAGGTTAGGATTTTGGAGAGTATATGATTATTAGGTACTTGGAGGTTCATGGGTAGTTATAAGTGGGGTTATAAGTTGCCTAATATGGGTTATAATTATAGTTACCCCACTTATAACTCCACTGATAACTACCCATGAACCTCCAAGTACATGGACCCTTGAAAGAAGACTCAGACCCGAAAAAAAAGCCAAGCCCACAAGTTCCAGGAAGAAAGAAGCCGGTGGCCAGGTCACGGGATCTCAACCAACCGTTCAAGGATCCTTACCACGCCCCTGGGCGCCGCAGTTAACTAGCTGTTTGGTTCTTAGTATGGAAGGGGGGAATGGGATATGGGGGCTACTGTTGGGGATTACATAGGGACTATCATAGGGATCCATTCCCCCATTCCCTACTAAGAACCAGACAGTTAGGGGTTTTCAGGGTTGTAGTGGGCTCGGGATTCGGAGGGGTTAGGGTTCAGGTTTAGGGTTTAGGGTGAGGTTCCGCTTTAGGGTTCAGGCTTCAGGGATTAGGGTTTATTTTTGGGGTTGCCCTCCCTAGACCTTGAAAACAATACACCCCCCTTTCCATGAATGCGGAGGATTGAGATTCCCTTTTTTTTTTGGGGGGGGGGGGGGGGTGGGTTGTTGTGTGCAGCGTCCAAGTTTCATCAGAGATGCACCACGTTTTTCGGGAGGGACGGGCATTTGATATGTTTGGAATTTAGGAGGGATCTAATATAGGGGCCTAAATAATTACCAATACTGTTGTGGGGGTTCCGTATTATAAGTATAGTATACTGGGCCCCGAAACCCTGTTCCAATTATTAAGGGCCCTAGACTAGGTAACCTTTAACCTTCTGGGGTTTATATAACCGTACTGTAACTGAAAATATTAAATCGAGGCGGTTTTCCAGGGTATCTGCACATAGCAGTAGCTACATAGAGTTGTAGGCGTTCTGGGGAGATGCCAGCATCCATTCGGTCTACAGATAGTTTAGGGTTGTAGGGCAGAGTCCGCTCCCGGTTGCTGCTGCTGGTACGAAGAATTTCGCCAAATGGGCGTCTTTTCAGGTTCCTTCCAGGGAGGGTAGCAGCTCGAAGAAAGCTAGAGCAAACACCTGCATATGCCTCGGGGCGAAAAACTATTCGTACTTGTCACCTTACCCCAAAAGCACTGAACCTGATTTCTTAACACTCTAACCCGTAAACGCCGACATCCTAAACCCTGAACCCCAGACCCACAAACCCCAGAATCCTGGATGCCCATCAACTGCCCGATCCTTACTCTAAAGCCCATACCCTCAACCCTAGATTTGAAACCCTAAACCCCTAAATCCCTAAACCATAAATCCCTAAACCTTAAACCCCTAAACCCCTAAAGCCCAACCCTAAACCGTTGCCCAACAAAAGACCGCTCAGTTGAAGCACGTGCCGGGTCCTGGCGCGGTGCTGAGTCGTTCTTTTCGTTTTCGGAGTTGCGGGCCTACCTTAACCCACCACAGCCTAGTTTTGTGTACGGTCCCTATAAAATCTATATGAGGGTTTATACCAAGAACCTACAAACAACTAGGGTCTAGGATTTAGGTTTGAGGGTTTAGGCTTAACGATTTATGGTTTAGAGTATGGGGTCTATGACATTCGATGATATTTGGGTTAAAGGCTTAATTAGGGGAGTTTAGAGCTGCAGGCTATTGCCTTTTCTGCGGTTTTCTGCGGTTTCCGAGTCTTCTGGGTCCAGATGGGGTTGGAGTTGTAGGCAGTTGCTGCCAAAGCGTTTCTTCATCCTGAAGGTGGGAAGATAACCAGGGAGCCCAATCTCCGTAACAATATAAAATCAAGAAATTATGGCCCAAATTGCAGGAACCCTAAACCCTAAACCCTACCGGAATATTGGGATTTAAGGTATATGCCTTTTATGGAGGGGCCTGTGGCTCTCTGTCTATTTTCTTAGCGTTTTAGAGTCTCGCTGGGTTGCCTAGTGTTTTTGAACTTGTCTATATATGGGTTTAGGGTTTAGGGCGTCCATGTAATTTGTTGAAGGTAGTGCTATGCTATACTCCGAATCCTGAAGACACAGCACGCCGCCGAGGATCAGCAGACCTAGTTGGGCCTTAAATTCAAGTACACTGCGCTGCGCTGCTAAGTGCCAGAATCACTTTCTTCCCGAACTTGTCTGAAGTTTGATAAACAAGTAGCTGGATACAGAATCAGATTATAAAGGCGGGCAAAGCAAGCAAACAAGCAACGACTCTCTAGAAAAGAAGATGTACATTTAAGTGTTCATGAAGTGTCGTTTCATGTACTATATAACATGATAAAGTACAGTAGCATAGAGACGGATAGAACTAGACTAGAAGCACGGAGCCATTTTCAAACAAGCCAATAGAGTATAGTGGAAGAGAATAGGCTACAATCTACATATAGTATATCGTGATGTATCTTAGTAGCTGAGTGGATACACTTTACACTTTTTGGGGTAATATTATCAGTATAAAACTAAATGTGTACATTTTTTGGGCCTTATGAACTCAGCAACTAAGTGTATCATACGAGACTAAGACAGAAGAGAATTGGACACACTTAGTGGAAACAGACAATGCTTGAAGGAAGCGAGATATGTCCCTCGACCTGATGCTCTCCTCATTTCTTGCCTCCCGAAGCCACTAGACCTGAATTAAACACTACCTTAAATTATAGATTATCGGGTCATTCGTGTTCCGAATTAGGGCGCATTTCTTAATTTAGGGATATGGTATGGCTCTCCTCAATCCTTGTCTAGGTTTTCGAGTAGTACCCGTACCCTTTTGCCCTTTTTAGTTTGGGGTCTCTTTATTCAAACTGAGTATTAGGAAAAGGGGTACCCTTATTGTTATGGGGTTACTACCCCTAAACCGCAACACTAAACCTTAAGCCCTAAACCGTGGCTTGTCCCTTGAGGCCACTACACCATGGGTCCGGGCGACTGGAAGGAGCGCCGCCGAGTAAATCGTGTTCAAGGTTCAAGGTGGGTTTACTTAGTAGCTGAGTTTATAAACTTTAAACTTTTGGGGATAATAAAACCCTCTTAGAATTAAAAGTTTAAACTTTTTTGGGCTTATGAACTCGGCAGCTAAGTTTAGCTAGGGTAAACTCTACTTCTAACTTACATACTTGCTCTACAGATCCGCTGGGTGCCCGGAGCCCCCAACAGCCTTACTATAGGGGCCTGAATAAATTACCTATCCTATTTTGGGGTGGTTTCTTATTATAATACAAGTATAGTAAAATATTTCCAAAAACCACTATTCTAAGTGTTGAGGCTCCTATAATAAAAAATAAATGCCAGTTCTCATGCCTCAGGATCCCAACGAGATTGATCCGAACAAGGCCTTGGCTGCCGTGTGTCTCACTATTTTGGGTTTAGGGTTTAGGGTAGTTTACTGGGCTTTGGAGTACCATACTTTAATACTTTTTTCTTAAAGGAAGCAGTATGAAATAAAAGTTTATACTTTTTTCTCCCTGGTTACTTAAAAGCCCAGCTTAGGGTTCAGGATTTAAGGTTTAGGGGTTTGGGAGGTCTAGGGTTGAAAATTTAGATTTAGTGTTGCGGTTTAGGATGTAGGTTTTGGAGTTTAGAGTTCAGCGTCTTGGGTATGGCCTTGCCCTGTGTTCAACTACGTGCCTTCAGAAGGATCGGGGGAGGTAGTCAGCAGGTTGCACACGAGTCATGACTTGTAACACATATGGGTAGTTGTCAAAATTATGGCCCCTTTGTGGGTACCCTAAATATTAGGTGCCGTATTATAATAAGGACCCAAAACGGGACCATAATTTTGACAACCACCCATATGTATGGGATTACCAAAAACGGCACACCAATGTTAAGAAACCCCCTACTTGAAGCAAAAAACACCCCAAAACCAAACCCCCAGTCCCCATACCCTGCGCCGCTACACCCCCAAGCCGCAAGACTCTTAACCCTAAACCCCTAAGCCCCTACACCCTAAACCCCGGCACACTAAACCGCTAAACCCCTAAGACCCGAAATTAAACAGCTAAACCCCTGAACCCCAGCTCGGCCCCTAAACCGCTAAACTCAAAGCTGCTAATGCTCATCCATGGACCCCTAATATGAACCCTTAGGCCTTTTTCAGGGGGTTCTAGGGACCCTTTAGAGTCTAGATAGGGTATATAGTAGGTATATAAGGATCCCAGGGTTAAGGGCCCATACTAGGGGCCCATGGTTCCCTCCTAAGATGGACCTTATTGTGCTTCCTTTTCAGGCGGTTTATATGGGATATCCCTGTCCTTATTTTTGCTTATGTTCTTTTTTTGGGGGGTTCTAGCTAATGCTCAGCCTAGCTTTGGTTAGTAGGGAATGGAAGAATGGTAGTAATAGTAGTTATACCATTCCTCCATTCCCTACTAACCAAAGGTAAGTCAAGAGCCCGGTTCTTCAGGTGCTGCAGAGACCTCGGCGATCTCTCCACGGTGTGTCACGGCAGCAGCGGAGCATTGGGGTTTACAGAAAGGGATCCTTAAAGGGGGTTCTATAAGGGATCTATAGGGGTTTAGGCTCTACCTAGGTTCCTTAAAGGGCTCCTTAACGAGGTTCTAGAAGGGATCCTTAGGGGTTTAGGGTCAACCAGGTTCCTGAGTAGTACCCTTTTGCCCTTTTGAGTTTGGGGTCTCCTTATTATAGCTGGGTATTAGGAAAAAAGGGCACCCTTATTATAAAGGTGCTGCTCATGGACCCAGTTCAGGGTTCAGGGTTTGGGGTTTAGTGTTTCTTAGATAGCGAATGGGCAAACTTTTTCCTTTTTGGCCTTATATATTGGCTCTCTCTTTGAAAGTTCGAACTTTTTGGGGCCCGGTTGTTGAAGAAGAGAGGTTTGGGGTGTAGGAGTTGGGGTTTAGTGTTTCGGGTCCAGGGCCTGAGTTTTACGTACTTTCTTCGTTTTGGGTTTGTTTGATTGCCGGGTAATTTGGTTTGGGGCTACGTCAGTGACTTGCACAGAATCTTTTAAAATCGCTGTCCTCATGCCGTTAGCAAGCTGCGGATAGTGAACTCCTTCATCGCGGCTTTGTCCAGCAGCAGTAGAGCCTACTCCCGAAACCCTGCCGGGACCCCGAAACTATGAAGTACGGTTTAGGGTTTAGGGTTTAGGGCTATGAAGCTTAACAGCCTTCTTATGTGTGTTGGGCAATTATTATACCTACTTATTGCGGGTTCGGGTAAAACCTAAAACCCTGCAAACCACCGAAGCTGAACACCTCTTACGAAACCCTAAAGCCTTATCCTAAGAATCCAAGTACCTCCGAATGGTGTGCGTTTGGACCCCGAAGTTTAGGGCTTAGGGTCTATAGGGTTTAGGGCTTAGGAGTTTATGGTTTAGGAAAATGAGGTTCAGGGCTTAGGGTTTCGAGTATAGTACCTGTACGGGAGCCTCTTCGTCTCTGGCGGAGGGGACCAAGACTTGGTATGTGCTTCTAAGCAGACCCACAAGTACCCTAAACCCTGCCTGGGACTCAGCTTGACTTACTTCAAACTCTATTGATAGCCTACTTGCTTCGTGACCTGATCCACTCTAATCCCTAAACCCTATGCTCCTCGAGGTACACCATCCCACGCTCATCCTGGCCCTCCAGGAAACGGAGGCAGCTTCTGCCATCGAGAATTCAGTGTACGGATTTAAGGCTTCAGGCCGTAGATAGGGTGTAGCGATTCCGGGCCGCAAGGGGTTGGGCTTTTAGGGTTTTAGGCATCTGGGGTTTAGGAGCTTCAGTTCATCATCATCAATAAAGGCAAAACAGTACTAACAGTCCTCGCCGCAGAAATGAAAATATGAAGCTATAAGCCCTAAAGCCCGAACCCCGAAACCTTATGGCAGCTCTCCAAGATAGGGTCTCTCTTACAGTGGATCGAGGTAGGTTTTGGGACTAAGGAACTGCCTATGCTACTTGGCATGCGGTCAGCCAAGGGTTTTATCCAATCTTCGGGTCTTGATCCGTATCGCACCGGCAAGGCCTCTATTCCTCTAAACTCCTATTCTTGTTGCTATACCCTGAATTCCAAACTTTCAACCCCAACATCAACACTGTTACCATCATGATATGGGTAGTTCTCTAGATTAGGGTCCCTTTTTAGGTCCCCCAAATCGTACGGCACCCTTCTGAAAAGGACCCTAAAAGGGACCCTAACTTAGAGAACTACCCATATTCTATAAGGCTTCGAAGTCTCTGCTCAGTGTGCAGCTCAGGGGCCTTGTACACGGAGGCCGAGGGCCTGAATCTTCGGTTTGTGCAGACGAGCAGGAGCAGACCGCAATGGAGCAGCTGCTGTCGCACAAAATCGTGCATTATCCGTGGTACTGGTGGAACTATACCGTACTTTGCCGTGCCTTAGATTGCATTTTCAGTTTCATTCAGGTTATGTCCATTTGCCGAAACATCCAAGAAGGGGGCCCAGGTGACTTCACAATCCAAAACCCCCAAACCCCAAACCCCGGGTTTTGGATTTAGGGTTTGAGGGAACCCGAATCCTAGTAGTAGAGTAGGTAACGTTTAACCTTTTGGGGTAGTATAATCCCTATGTAGCCCTTATATTATGAAAAAGGTTAACCTTTGGTTCCCCATGATACCCGACAAGTAGGGAATTATGAGGTGTTTTGGACCCTCACTTACGGAAAGACTCACCATCGCTTTGCAGGGCCCTTTGCAGGCCTTCAACACGTCGGACGACAGGCGCTACTTTTTTTGTGAGCTTTTCAGAGGTCCTATAAGAGACTCGAAACACAAGTCCAACCACTGAATTGAGGAGGACATCTTACATGGTTTTCGGATCTTGCCCGAGAAGGATTTAGGGTATATCCCTGAATGCAGGAAACCTTAGGTGAACCTGGTTAAACTTGACGGATCGGACAGGACCCTGAGTTAGGGGTTTAGGGTCTTAAGTTTTAGGGTTTGGGGCAATAATTAAAATCAAGCTTATAGGTGAGATAGTGAAAGTGTTCAGAAGTCGCATGAAACCTTACAGAAGCCCAATTAAGACACTAGTAAGGAATTTGTTCCAGCGTTGTACCGTCCTAAAAAAGCCCTGCTAAACCCTAATTCTGAAGACTGAGCGATAGATCACTGTTAAAAACCAGATTCGACAAGAAAACCCGAAGGCCCTTGAACAACATATATATATATATATATTATATATATATATATAGAAACGTAACATATATATATATGTATGTATACATATGTATATATATAGATATATAGATATATAGATATATAGATATATAGATATATAGATATATAGATATATATACGCATAGACATACATATATACACACACACCGTGAACCTACTTCTTGGCATGTTTAGAGCAAGATGGCTCGGTCTACCTGCAAGCAACTGACCCAGACACCGGTCCCGCAATGAGCAATTCATCCTTACAACGCCAAAAAGAAGTTGACATGTTATCAGGTTTTTACACGAGGTTAGGGTTTAGGGCTTATAGAGTTTAGGGTTTAGCAAGCGAAAAAACGCTTGAATTTCTCCGGCGTCGGCTATGTCAGGGTTCTCGCGGTTCCATTCGGTTCGGTTAGGTTCGCGCAAACCGGTTGGAACCGGTTGAGCGGTTCATGCGGTTCGGTTCGCGGTTCCTCGCGGTTCGCAGCCCCACCCCACGAGGCCCGTCCGAGTGGTGACCGGCCCCGCGGGGGAGTACAGCGTTCTCGATGTTTCAAGGCCCAAAAAGTGCGAAACCCTGTACTCCCCCGCAGGGCCCGTC
>BGNK01003066.1:60209-76361 GCA_003297005.1 Symbiodinium sp. clade A Y106 | reverse complement strand
CTGCAGTTTGCAGCAGAGTTTTCAGCCTCATGGGACTGGCACGCACCAGAGCCAGGCAGGGCATTCCTATTCTGGTGGGTGGGTCTGTGGCCGCAAGTCCGGCCGTGGCCGACAAACTCCTCCCAGTGGCAAATCTTTCGTCGGCGAGTTCAGTGAAGGAAAGCTCGTGACGATTGTGCAAAGACTGGCGTGAGACAGAAGTTGCAGCGGAGGAAAGGATTCATGATGAGCCCTCGCATTTTTTCCGTGGATTTAACGCTGAGCGCTGTTGCTGATGGCTAGCTAGTGGCTTTGATGCTGGGTGCCTTTGTTGAAGTTTTGAGCGTAGTTCGCGTAGCGCTGTTGCAGTCTTGCGCCCTTGCCCCTTCCAAACCCCTNCTGTTGCTGATGGCTAGCTAGTGGCTTTGATGCTGGGTGCCTTTGTTGAAGTTTTGAGCGTAGTTCGCGTAGCGCTGTTGCAGTCTTGCGCCCTTGCCCCTTCCAAACCCCTTGCCCTTGTACCCCACAAAGCCGCTTCCTGCGACTTCCAGCTCCGTGCAGGAGACCTCAGCGCGGACTACATCTTCCAGCCTGTTTGTCGGAGAGTAGGTTTAGGGATGGTTTTAGGAAGGGTTTCACACGGGGTGTCAGGAGGGTGATGCCCCCAGGGAAGGTTCTGATTTGTCTTCGGGCAGGACAGGTTTAGGCGTCGACGTGTGTCTTCAAGGATTCGGGGCTTGTTCAGGGCTGTTCAGGGTTAATGTGATTTCCTTCTGTTGCTTGCTCCTGCTTTCTTTTGTTATGTCAGTGCTCGTCATGTTGATAACCCCCTGCCTTTGAATTATTGATTTGGGCTGGCTTTGGATTCTGAGATTCTATGGCAAACGCGTTGGGTTTGGGATTGAACCCGTTTGCCGTATTTTTTGCATTTTTCTGAGATTGGTTTTAGTGCTGTCCCGCTACGCGGGGACGGGGTATTCACACTTTTCCTGCGGTGGTGGTGAACTCCAACGGAGTATCGGCGAAGTCTGCACTGTGACTTGCGCCCGGGGCTACGAGATGACGGGCAGCCCCGGTGCTGACATGCGGCGTGATGTCCCAAACCAATNGGTGGTGGTGAACTCCAACGGAGTATCGGCGAAGTCTGCACTGTGACTTGCGCCCGGGGCTACGAGATGACGGGCAGCCCCGGTGCTGACATGCGGCGTGATGTCCCAAACCAATGACAAAATAACCCAAGGCAGAAGAAGAAGGATGATGAGAAAGAGCCAGTAGCACCACCATTCTGGTAGTAAGATTCTACGTAAACCTAGAAGCATAGTGGCGACAACCTCGAGGGCAGAGTTTCATTCCGATCCTGCGGAGATCCGAGAAGTCTTGTCCATGAGCAGCTCCACCGGCTCCACCTTTTCGAGACCCCGAGACCCGGCTGCTTCCGCCCGAGCAGCTCTCGGAAGATGTGTTGAGATGCAGGTTTCCATACGCAAGAGGTGTCAACCGTCAACAATGTTTTTGGAATACTTAAAGGGTCATAGGACTTGTAGGCTAGGGTATAAATGTAAATTGCACTAACTGTGCTTTTTTAATCAATGATGCTTACGACCGCTGATAACCTTGCTTATAAAGTCCCATGGTCCTCCAAGTAGGGGGTTCATGCAGGTTCAATGCACGAACATCAACAGCCCATCATGCCAAAGCAGCTGACCTGTGCAGTTAAGTTACCAAGGATCTTGGCGAATTCGGTCCTGCTTGGGGCCACCATTCATTTGCAAGCGCGCCACCGCACAACCGGCATGCCGGACCGGGAAGAGCTCGAAGGTTGTAACTGAGAGCCCTAGAAGACACGTCAGGAAGTGCACTAAGAGTCGAAACTCCAAGCACAGAAGCTCCGGCAGACCTGTTCCTTTCATCAACGATAGTTCCATGGGCGTCGATTCTACCTTGCACTGGCTACCGTAGCGAATCTTTTCTGCATGGTTATGGTAATGCGGGCCTCTTTAGTGGAGTTGTGCTTCGTGAGCCATTGTCAGTTGTGGCGAGAGTGGCATGCAGCAGGACGTCATGCATGTGGTGAGCTTTGCCTTCAACGCGTCTTGGCCAAGATGAACACGTTGTTTTCAAGAATTTGTGGCTTGAGGGGCAGAAGAAGTTGTGCTTCGCAAGGCCGCTCGTGATGTTCATCGGCTCAGTCACCATAGGATCCCTGCATTTTTCTGTCACATCTTGTCAACTCTGCCGAGCTCAAGGTTGGATTCAGTTTAACTTCAGATACCATGTGAAAACTAGCCGTCCTTCCAAGCAGCGGCAGAACTAAGGCTTTCTTCGTGTTGGAGCTTTGCGCTCGGCTTGCTGCCTACGGGTGCCGAGCATTCTTCTGCACATCGAGACGCTGGCTTGCACTAGCAGAAGCAGAGCAGCCTGAGACGAAAGATAAGGGCCTAACTGGCCATACTTGGCAGAGCCGGTTGAGCAAAGGCTATCCCCTCTACGATTCCATCTCTGCCGCAGTAGGTTTGTGATTGAACAACGTGTGAAGTCGCCGGCATTCCGAGATTGGAACTCTTTGTCAGATTCTGCTACAGGCCGTCGGCCGGACAGATAATGTTGCTGAAGTGGTTGGTTCCAGTGCCTCCACGTTGTCAACAATCGCGCCCCCTTTTATCGGGTCATCTTCAAAGATGGCCCCTCTCTACGACCAGCACCGGTCTGACTTAGAAGGAGTTGTTTCGCCCAGCTCCATGCAGGCAGCTACAAGATCAATTGGTTCGATACGGTCATCGTATTGGCGATCTTGCCCCAGCTCGTCGCGGATGTGTTGAGCATGGATGCAACCAGGCTCCTTGGCTGCACTGAGTATCGCATACATTTCAGGTGCTGGCTGGTATGAAAGCATGAAGGCTTGGGAGAGCGGTGAGAGGATAAGAGAAAAGAGGTCGGGCAGAGGAGGCTGAAGGAGGGCCGCTTCGGTGCCGAAGGAAGTTGGCCGGAGAACCATTGGTGATTCTGGCCCCGGTGCTTTCACTCTTCGAGCAAATCAAAGACCAGCTGTAAAGTCGTTTTTGCTTCAGGAGATCTTGGGATTCTAGCCGTGTAGCCTACAAGATTGTGAGTACAGAAGCTGCAGATGTTGGGTGGGTATATGGCGCAGCTAGAGAAAGTGAAGATTCGGCACGTCATGGCGCGAAGGTCCTGCACCCTTGTCATGTCCGACGGCAATGATGTTAGACTGTTTGACTAGGTCTGTCTTGTGTCCGGGAAGAAAGCCTTTGAAAGCCCTGCGTGTGTTCGTCAGGTTTTCACATCATGGCAGCAACTTACGTGTCCTGCGAGCTCTCCGGCTTGTCCGACTTCTCC
Source organism: Symbiodinium sp. clade A Y106 (assembly GCA_003297005.1). NCBI lineage: Eukaryota > Dinophyceae > Suessiales > Symbiodiniaceae > Symbiodinium > Symbiodinium sp. clade A. The sequence goes on along the minus strand of BGNK01003066.1, from coordinate 73,028 downwards.
GACTTGTTCGGGTGCTGCGTATTGTACGGAGCCTCGGTGGAATGCTCTGCTTGGCTTCTTCAGGTTGTGGAAGTAGACGTCAAGACCATGAGCACTACCCCTTCCTGAGAATTCGAAAGGCAGTCCCCGAGCACCAATCCTCACCTGGCCAGATATCCAATGCGCAATAGTAGCAGCGGAAACAGGCTCTGACCCCACGCACTGCCAGACTTGTTGGAAGATTGAATTCCAAGTTCCTACTGCGGCATGTGCCCACTCGGGCTTTACGTATGTCGTCGAGCCATATTTGAGCCTTCTGTGAGGTTCTCCCGATCACTCCAGACCCTTCTCCATTCCATCTTCGTGACTCTTCGAGACCTGTGGGGCTCTCAGCGCTTCGGCTTGGCTCCGGCCGGGACTCGGACCTCATGTCAAAACAGAACTTCTAAGGATTCTAAGGCCCGCCTGATGCATTTACAACGCGTGCTCTTCAAGTCATCTAGTTCAGAGTTATACAGAGTACTTTCGTTTCATAGGCGTGCCTTTGTCATGTGTGCTGGCATCTTACAAGTCCATTCATTGCTTCAAAAGGGCCACGGGCGCAGTAGGTTCCTGAACTCTGCCTGCGTAAGATCATCAAGTGTCATTGGACAGAAGACTATCCCCCAGCTTGCACATTGGCATGTACAGACATCTGTCTAGCCGAACCTGGCCTGCCTCTATCTCTCTCTCTCTCCCCCTCCCTCTCCCTCTCCCTCTCCCTCTCCCTCTCTCTCTCTCTCTCTCTCTCTCTCGCTCTCTCTCTGTCGATATGTATATATATATATATATGTGCACATGTACATGCATGTGCATGTCTGCGCTTGTTCATGTAGGAGCGTGTGTATGTGTGCTTTGTTGTTTGTTCGAACGTATGTTTGTTTGATTGTGTGATTGATTGTGTGATGGTTGGCTGGTTGATTGTGTGATTGTTGGTTGGTTGGTTGGTTGGTTGGTTGTGTGTCTGTTAGGTTGTTCTTTTCATAATGTGCTTGCGCACACACGGATATACACCTACGCATGTATATATGTCTCTATACACATGTACACATCTACAATCATGTACATGTATACACAGACATATAGACACATGTACATGCATGCAAAAAACCCAGCAGAGACTTCCAAAGCTGGAACCGCTCTGAAGTTTTACTGCACGTCTACAGGGCGGAAGGTGTTGCCCCCTCAAGAGACCAGAGCCGCATCCCGTCCTGCATCTGGCAGTGAACCGAAGGTTTTGGGCGATGCTGCTTCTGGCTCTGTTGGTTTACATGCTCCTTGGGTCTTGTCGTTCCGGATTTAGGACAAGGACCAATCAGATGCCGGGTCTCACGCGAGATTGTTATCCAGATAATGATGTTTGTATTGCACTGTGTTGATCATCCTCCCGGAGTCCTGGTCCCAGAGGATGCTGCGGTTTTCTCACTAGACGGATGATTCGGCCTCCTTTGCTGGCCACAGGTTGCCTGTTTTCGGGTGGCCATAGTTTCGGGGTTGTGGTGTCGGATCGCGTGCCAGGAAGTTTCGGAACAGACCCGGTCAGTTTCGCGGCAACGGTTTCGCAGTTTCGGGTGGCAGGGTCAGCAGTTTCGGCCTGGATCGCTCATTATTCTCCCACAACCGGTGATTCTCTGCTGCTTAGGGTCTGAAGTCAGACACGCCACTCCTTTTAGGCTTCGGTTTTGCACTCCGACTCCGGTTGGGACTTCCCCATCGCCGGTTGGAGTTCGTTCGCTGTGAAGAAGTGGAGATTAGCAGACCTTTGGGCGACGCGAGTCTTCTAGTTTAAATGCCCTCCAGAAACCGGCCAAACGTGAAGAGATGGGGAGCCCGGGATTTTTTTAGCACCGAAGGATCTTGAAGATTGGCGCGGAACGGAAGAGCCAAAAAGCGGAGGAACGGAGCACACCCTAAACCCTAAACCCTCGCCTGCATGTCCGAGTTGCGCGAGCGTAAACCCTAAAGGCCCTAAACCCTAAACAAGAACGCAAGTGTGAGCGCCGAAACAAGAACGCAGCAAGGGAGCCCCGGAGCGGATTCACGCTGAAGCTTGGCCCTCTCACACGCACTCAGGCCTGCGGGGCGGAACCTCGATGCAGAGCCCTAAAATAGGGGACCCGAATATAGCACCCTAGCAGGATCCTTATTATAGGGACCCCCAAATAAGGTACCCCGAATTTTCGGAAACTCCCGAACCTTAGCCTTAGACCCTCAATCCTTCAACCCTCCCTGCACCTTTCCTTGTGAGCCTGGACAGGGAAAGCTTACTGTCGGGGCGTTAACGTAGGCCTGTGGTTAGCACTCGCTGCCATAAAGAATCTTAATTCCAGGGCATGGTTTCAAGTTGGGGTGAAGAAGGCCCTTCAAGTGAAATCATGGTTTCAAGTTGGGCTCAAGAAGGCCTTTCCGGTGAAATCATGGTTTCAAGTTGGGTTACAAGTTGGGCTTAAGAAGGCCCTTCCGATGAAATCATGGTTTCAAGTTGGGCTCAAGAAGGCCTTGCCAGTGAAAACATGGTTTCAAGTTGGACTCAAAAAGGCCGTTCCGGTGAAATCAGTGTCAAGTTGGGCTCAAGAAGGTCCTTCCGGTGAAATCATGGTGTCAAGTTGGGCTCAAGAAGGAGCCCCTTCCGGTGAAATCATGGTTTCAATTGGGCTTAAGAAGGCCTTTCCGTTGAATTCTCAAGCAGTCCTTTCCGGTGATATCATGGTTTCGAATTGGGCTCAAGAAAGCTCTTCCGGTGAAATCATGGTTTCATGTTGGCCCTTCCGGTGAAGTCATGGTTTCAAGTTTGGCTCAAGAAGGACCTTCCGATGAAATCATGGTTTCAAGCTGGGCTTCAAAAAGACCTTTCGGTGAAATCATGGTTCAAACTGGGCTCAAACCGGCCCTTCCGGTGAAATCATGGTTTCAAGCTTAGCTCCAGAAGGCTTTTCCGATGAAATTATGGTTTCAAGTTGGGATCAAGAAGGCCCTTCCGGCGAAATTGTTGTTTCAAGTTTGGNTCATGGTTTCAAGCTTAGCTCCAGAAGGCTTTTCCGATGAAATTATGGTTTCAAGTTGGGATCAAGAAGGCCCTTCCGGCGAAATTGTTGTTTCAAGTTTGGCTCAAGAAGGCCCTTCCGGCGAAATCATTTTTTCAAGTTGGGCTCAAGAAGGCTCTTCCGGTGACACCAGGCTTTCTTGCGCTCAAGAAGGCCCTTCCGGTGAAATCATGGTTCAAGTTGGGCTTAAGAAGGCCTTTCCGGTGAAATTATGATTTCAAGTTGTGCTCAAGAAGGCCTTTCAGGTGAAATCATGGTTTCAAGTTGGGCTCAAGAAGGCTTTGCCGGTAATATTATGGTTTCAAGTTGGGATCAAGAAGGCCGTCCCGGTGAAATCATGATTTCAAGTTGGGCTCAAGAAGGCATTTCCGGTGAAATCATTGTTTCAAGTTGGGCTCAAGAAAGCTCTTCCGGTGAAATCATGGTTTCAAGTCGGGCTCAAGAAGGACCTTCCGATGAAATCATGGTTTCAAGCTGGGCTTCAAAAAGACCTTTCGGTGAAATCATGGTTTCAAACTGGGCTCAAAACGGCCCTTCCGGTGAAATCATGGTTTCAAGCTTAGCTCCAGAAGGCTTTTCCGATGAAATTATGGTTTCAAGTTGGGATCAAGAAGGCCCTTCCGGCGAAATTGTTGTTTCAAGTTTGGNTCATGGTTTCAAGCTTAGCTCCAGAAGGCTTTTCCGATGAAATTATGGTTTCAAGTTGGGATCAAGAAGGCCCTTCCGGCGAAATTGTTGTTTCAAGTTTGGCTCAAGAAGGCCCTTCCCGCGAAATCATTCTTTCAAGTTGGGCTCAAGAAGGCTCTTCCGGTGAAATCATGGTTTCAAGTTGGGCTTAAGAAGGCCCTTCCGTCGCAATCATGATTTCAAGCTGGGCTCAAGAAGGCCCTTCCGGTGAAATCATGGTGTCAAGTTGGGCTCGAGAGGGCTCTTCCGGTGAAATCATGGTCCTCCAGAAGGCCGTGCCGGTGAAGTCATGGGTTCAACAAGGCTTTTGCTGTGAAATCATGGTTTCAAGTTGGTGTCAAGAAAGCTTTTCCGAAATCATGGTTTCAAGTTGGACTGAAGAAGGCCGTTACTGTGAAATCATGGCTTCAAGTTGGGCTCAAGAAGGTTTTTCCGGTGAAATTATGATTTCAAGTTGGGCTCAAGAAGGCTTTTCCGGTGAAATCATGGTTTCAAGTTGGGCTCAAGGAGCCTTTTCCGGTAATATTATGTTTTGAAGTTGGGATCTAGAAGGCCGTTCCGGTGAAATCATGGTTTCAAGTTGGGCTCAAAAAGGCCCTTCCGGTGAAATCATGGTTTCAAGTTGCGCTCAAGGAGGCCCTACCGATGAAATCATTCTTTCAAGTTGGGCTCAAGAAAGCCATTCCGGTGAAGTCATGGTTCCAAGTTGGGCTCCAGAAGGCCCTTCCGGTGAAATCATGGTCTCAAGTTGGAATCAAGAAGGCCCTTCCGGTGAAATCAAGGTTTCAAGTCGGAATCGGGCCTTCTTGAGCCCACCTTGAAACCATGATTTTACCGGAAGGGCCTTCTTGATTTGAAGTTGGGCTCAAGAAGGCCTTTCCGGTGAAATATCGCTTTCAAGTTGGGCTCGAGAAGGCCCTATGGTTGGTTTCAAGTTGGGCTTAAGAGGGCCCTGCCGGTGACTTCATGGTTTCAAGAAGGCCCTTCCGGATAAGTCATGATTTCAAGTTGGGCTCAAGAAGGCCCTTCGGGTGAAATCATGGTTTCAGGTTGGCTTCAAGAAGGCCCTTCCGGTGAAATCACCATTTCAAGTTGGGCTTTCCGGTGACATCATGGTTTCAAGTTGGGCTCCAGAAGGCCCTTCTGGTGAAATCATGGTTTCAAGTTGGGCTCAAGAAGGCGCTCCACACAGCGCGCTCGTGAAGGTTGGCCAGTGTTGTGGCTTTGCAGGCTGGATCTAGCTTTTGGGGCTGGGCGTAGCGGGGTTTCCTGCACCAAGACTGCCCCCATCATGTTCTGAAACTCCATCATGAAACTCAGTACCGAAACTGACCACGGGAACATTGAAACTCACACCTTGCACTTTAGTCATGTTCTGGCAGTCAGCAAGCCCAGTTTCAAAAGGACAAGGAAAAGCTTCTGAATGGCTGGAACAGAGTTTGAGACAGTTTGAGAGTGTACATGTGCACTTGATCGTGCAGCATGTGTTAATCCGCGGCCAAATTACCAAGGTTCGCCACAGCTTTCACAGAGGCTGTAAATCGTGCGCTGGTCACCTCTCCTGACGCCTTTTTGCCGGAGGACGAATTGGGAGGGTTGCGTGTCAAATCCTTCAGAAGCGCTCATCCCTAAATCACACCACCTTACTGTCTATTGGAGTGCAACTGTGAGTGCCCGAACCTGGCGAGGCCATAATCAGGGCTGGCATGTGGCACTTGCTGAAGGCCTCAAGACGGTGAAACCTGCATTTTCGAAGATGACAAGATCTCCATGCAGAGGGCGGTGCGTGCGAGCCCTCCAGGGCAATGTACACTTAGATCGAGACGTAGAATGATCTATGCATCCCAGATCGTGGAATACAATAAATCCCCCCACCGATCCCGCACTCCAAGAGCTCCTGAAGCTCCCCAGACTCACGACTGCCACACTTCCCACAGGAGACCGCGGCACTGGCAAGGCTCTTTGGAGACCTGCAGCTGTCCATCCACACTCTGCTGCTCCATACTGAAAGAACACGTTTTTTGTTTCCTGAAGCCGGGTGTTTAGGCTTTTTGCTTGGTGTATATCAAAAACTTTGTTGCACTTCCTCATGATAATTCCTGGCCATGCATATTCCAGCACCCACCGTTCCCGTTGGCTAAGGTTCATGTCCATCGCTGGTGGTCTGCCGCTGGCCTGCATCGAAGTTGCTCTCTGGGATTGGGGCTTGCCGAGTTCAAACTGTCCTGGCTCCTGCTTCTTTTTTCCTGCTGAAGGTCCGGACATGTCCGGACTCCAAGCCGAAGTGCATTTTTCTCAAAAGCGATGCGCTGCACCAGCGACGCCAGCAACGACCAGCACCATCTGCCATCGTCAATTCCAGCAATTGGAGGACTTTCATCGGCGCAAAGGCCACGATGAAAGTCCTTGCGGTCCCACTGAACCTACCAAGACCGACGACACACTCGGACCTAAGACGCCCCTAGCACACAAAGCATGGGGAAGCCTTAGTGAGTCTGCCGACTTGCGACACGAGTCTTCTGGTTGAAGAAGCAGTTTCACAAGTGACAAACGAGCCATGCACCTGGAGGCATGCCGGAGAGGTGATTTGTACACCGTATAGCTACTACCGTCGACACCTGCTGCTTCGCTGTATCCACTGTTCTCTCATACCCATGCTTGCTGCTGCAGCCTCATCATCATGTACGGCATAGCAGGTGCAGAAATTCGTGGGGAGTTGTTGTTGGTCAATGGTGTTGATAGCAAAGGTCGTGGGTCGAGGCCACGAATGCGCTTCAACGGATCAGCTGGTGCCTAGCTTGCATGACACCGTCGATGCAATTCCTCGGCAATACCAGGCGAGGAATGTGCGCACACACCTGGCTGCCAGGACTGCTCCGTGAGTTGCTGCCGTAGGATTATAATATATAGTCATAGTCATACTGTAGTATGTTCTGATATACCGCAATATCATATCGTGGTTCGGGAGTCGAACTCGACCGCTGCGTTTTGCCCAGTTCAGGTACGCCTCTTCGACGACATCGCTATCAACTCTTACGCTCAGGGACGTTGCTGTCATTAAGAACTGTTCGACCCCCGAACCCATATTTGGTAAATCGCAACTGCTAGTTCGGTGCTTCGCATCGGCACAGGGCCTTGGCTCTCGAGAGACAAAGCCTTCTGACATGCAGGCCGAAAGAGGCGGCCTGCAACTTGTGAAACGTGGCACACTTTTACACATTTTTACAAAAGTCGTCTCCAATGCTAGAAGCAACCGGTGTGCATGCTGGCTATGCTGCTGCGTCTGGCGAGTCCGGTATGAACAACATCTGCACCGATAGGGAGTCTGGGCGCGTGCCAGCTGCTTGATACAGGATAATACAGGAATGGTTGCAGCCGGGACGCATGGAGTTCATTGTCTCGACCCAGTAGATACCTGAAGTGTCATCAGAGTAATTCTTCACAAGCGAAGAGGGTCAGGAAGCGACGGCGCGGCACAGCTGCAGGCTCAAGACTCAATGTCATGCCACTTCCTGCCTCAATGGAAGGTTGTGATACTGGGTCCACCCAAAATGTTGTCGTAATCTCACCACAGCGGCCAGTGCTTCAGCAGAATCTCTTGGGAGTCAAGGTGCTGGGTCTACCTCTTCTGCTCGTACGTGGCTTTCAGTTTGTTCGCCGCAGTCTCAGCCCTCAGGAACCAATGATTGTGCTTGTGTTCTTTTGGCTTCCTGCGTAAAGAATCGCAACAGCAGCTGCTATCGGCTGTGCAAGATATGATCTGAGGCCGTCCTCAACGTGATGACAGGCCAAGGGCTTCGGGTGTACATTGCTCAGACAGTCTGTTGTTTCATCACATCACAACTAAGCACGTAAATCCTTACACGATCAAGCCATATAGATAAGCTGAGGCAAACCTCCGTAGATACATAGATATAAATTTTGATGTAGATATAGGTCTTGACATAGACCGAGTTCAGTGACAGATATTAAGAAAGATACAGGCGACACAGGAAAAGACAAGATATCTGAACAGAAGAGAAAGGTAATGGAAGTGTGGATATCAGATCATACTATATGACACCAGGTTTCCGTACACGCAAGTAAAAGTTTGTAATGTATTCCACTATGTCACATTGTACTATATTACATTGTTGTTGTTATGCTTTGTTAGATTATATTCTGTGTCCATATGACAGTGAGTGAGTGAGTGAGAGTCGACTAGCACTTCCGGTGCAGCCTGCCGCCCGCGTCCCTCTCGACTTCGCAGGAGGGCTCCGAAAAACGTCATTGCCCCCCTCCGTCTCAGAGTTCAAGTGGGGGTAATCTTAGTTAATGCAGCCGTGTCTCAACTTCAAACCCCTGAAATGATTCATTTTGTGTTGCGCCGGCTACTCGAAGAACTCCAAACTACTCAATGTCAAACTCTGCAGCCACAGGGCGCTGGATTGCCCTCCGAGCTCCGGTGCAACAAGCTGCCAGCCCTGAAACCCAGCAGGCAGCCCCGAGTACTACGGCAACCAGGCTACAAGAGCCAGCTACCAATCGTCAGCCCCAAAAGGCGCAGAGCAGTACTCCGCAAGAACAAGCAGTCAAACGTTTAAGGCTGCCGGGTAGTGTTATGAAATGCCCTAGCCTGTCTGGTGAAACAAGCGCGCAAGCGTCAAGCTCTACTGGCACCGGGCAGTTGGAAGCCTACCGAGCTTTGATTGAGCAACGTACCAGACGGCAAACACAAACGGCTACTCGTCAGGCACTCTGCAGCAAGACCCATCTGGCCCATCTCGATCTCTGGTAGAACAAGCATGTCAAAACCGCAAGCTGATGGAAAGGTTGATGCCCTCCAAACTTTGATAGAACATGCTGCTGCAACAAAACATCGAACTCTGCAGGCGCTGGACGTCGGGATGCCCTGCAAGCTCTGAATACACATGCTACCATATGTCAAGAGCGGCACCACAGTCTCAGTGCGCAGGTCTGGAACCTGCAACGTTTGTCACGGTCTGATTGCCGGGATGTGTGCCGCAATATTCGCGAAGTCTTCACAATTGCCTGCTACATGATAAAATGAGCAGCAGCTCCCAGCGCTTCTGCGAATCTGAAGGTGCACCGACTAGCCAGGATCTGGACAGGGTACTCGCAAATCTGTTGAGAGTTAAGATCTTACCAACTCCAACCCTATTCTGTCAGATGTATCAGCAGCCTGATCGCTTCAAGGCCTCTACACAAGCCGCAGGAAACGAGGCTACAGCGACCGTGCATCGGTAAGCGTGTTATGGCTGATTTCGCAGCTTCAAGTGGAGCTGCCGCGTAAATTGAACTCCTATGGCGTCTATGAATGTGCACGAGCGCGATGAAACCATGTTCAAAGGCTTATTGAGAACGTACAGTCAGAAGCCTGCAAGACTAACACGGAAATTCCTGGCTACCTCAATTCAAAGCTCATAGCCCCACATATCGGAGGGCCGACTGCCTCAACCACATCGAAGGAAAACCACACAGCAAGCGCTGCAATTAGGATGGGGGGCATGCCACACAGCAACCGCTGTACATAGGACATGAGCAAGACCACACAGCAACCGCTGCAAATAGGATAGGGGCAATGCCACGCAGCAACCGCTGTACATAAGATAGAAGTAGGACCAGATAGCAAGCGCTGCAAACAGGGTAGGGGCAATGCCACACAACATCCGCTGTACATTGGATAGAAGCAAGACCGCATAGCAAGCCCCAAAACAGGTTTCGGCAATGCCAAACAGCGACAGCTGTACATGAGATAGAAGCAAAATCACACAGCAAGCGCTGCAAAAGGATAGGGGCAATGCCACACAACAACCGCGGTACATAAGATAGAAGCAAGACCATACAGCAAGCGCTTCAAATAGGATAGGGGCAATGCCACACAGCAACCGCTGTACATAAGACAGAAGGAAGACAACACAGCAAGCGCTGCAAATAGGATAGGGGCAATGCCACACAGCAGCCGATGTATAAGATAGAAGCAAGACCACACAGCAAGAGCTGCAAATAGAAAAGTGGCAATGCCACCAGCAAACGCTGTACATAAGATAGAAGCAAGACCACACAGCAAGCGCTGCAAATAAGATAGGGGCAATGCCACCCAGCAACCGCTGTAAGTCAGATAGAAGCAAGACCACGCAGCAAGCGCTGCAAATAGGATAGGGGCAATGCCACACCGCAACCCCTGTACAAGGAGAATAAGAGATACAAGCAAAACCACACAGCAAACGCTGCAAATAGGATAGGGTCAAACCCACACAGCAACTACTGTACATAAGATAGAAGCATGAACATGCATCAAGCGCTGCACAAAGGATAGGGGCAATGCCACACAGCAACCGCTATACAAAAGATAGAAGCGACCTCACAGCAAGCGCTGCAAATAGGTAGGGGCAATGCCACACAGCAACCGCTGTAAGTCAGATGGAAGCAAGACCACACAGCAAGCGCTGCAAATAGGATAGGGGCAATGCCACGCAGCAACCGCTGTACAGAAGATAGAAGCAAGACCACACAGCTGTCACACGGCCAGCGCTGCAAACAGGATAGGGGCAATGCCACACAGCAACCGCTGTACATAAGATAGAAGATAGACGCAAGACCCCACAGCAAGCGCTGCAAAAAGGATAGAGCAATGCCATACAGCAACCGCAGTACATAAGATAGAAGCAGGACCACGCCGCAAGCGCTGCAAATAGGATAGGCGCAATGCCACACAGCAAGTTGAACATAAGGTTGAAGCAAGACCACACAACAAGCGCCGCAAATAGGATAGGGGCAATGCCACGCAGCAACTCCTGTACATAAGATAATAAAAGATAGGAGCAAGACCACACAGCAAGCGCTGCAAATAGGATAGGGGCAAACCCACAAAGCAACCACTGTACATAAGATAGCAGCAAGACCACACAGCTGTCACAGCCAGCGCTGCAAATAGGATGGGGCAATGCCACACAGCAACCGCTGCACATAAGATAGAAGCAAGACCACACAGCAAGCGCTGCAAATAGGTAGGGGCAATGCCACACAGCAACCACTGTATGTAAGATAGAATCAAGACCACACAGCAAGCGCTGCAAATAAAATGGGGGCAATGCCACACAGCAACCGCTGTACATAAGATAGCAGCAAGACCACACAGCCGTCACACAGCCAGCGCTGCAAACGGGATAGGGGCAATGCCACACAGCAACCACTGTACTTAAGATAGAATCAAGACCACACAGCAAGCGCTGCAAATAGGATAGGGGCAATGCCACACAGCAGCCGCTGTACATAAGATAGAAGCCAGACCACACAGCAAGCGCTGCAAATAGGATAGGGGCAATGCCACACAGCAACCGCTGTACGTAAGGTGGAAGCAAGACCACGCAGCAAGCGCTGCAAATAGGGGCGATGCCACACCGCAACCGCTGTGCATAAGATAGAAGCAACACCACACAGCAAGCGCTGCAAATAGGATAGGGGCAGTGCCACACAGCCAGCGCTGCAAATAGGATAGGGGCAATGCCAAACAGCAAGCGCTGCAAATAGGATAGGGGCAATGCCAATAGCAATCGCTGCAAATAGGATAGAGGCAATGCCACACAGCAAGTGCTGCAAACAAGATAGGGGCAATGCCACACAGCAGCCGATGTACATAAGATAGAGGCAAGACCACACAACTGTCACACAGCCAGCGCTGCAAACAGGATAGGGGCAATGCCGCACAGCAGCCGCTGTACATGAGATAGAAGCCAGACTGCACAGCAAGCGCTGCCAATAGGATAGGGGCAATGCCACACAGCAAGCGCTGCAAGCAGGATAAGGGCAATGCCACACAGCAAGCGCTGCAAATAGGATAGGGGCAATGCCACACAGCAAGCGCTGCAAATAGGATAGGGGCAAGGCCACACAGCAAGCGCTGCGAATAGGATAGGGGCAATGCCACACCGCAAGGGCTGCAAATAGGATAGGGGCAAGGCCACACCGCAACCGCTGCACGTAAGATAGAAGCAGGACCACACAGCCAGCGCTGCAAATAGGGGCGATGCCACGCAACAACCGCTGTGCATCAGATAGATGCAAGACCACACAGCAAGCGCTGCAAATAGGATAGGGGGCAATGCCACACAGCAAGCGCTGCAAACAGGATAGGGACAATGCCACACAGCAAGCGCTGCAAATAGGATAGGGGCAATGCCGCACAGCAAGCGCTGCAAATAGGATAGGGGCAATGCCACACAACAAGCGCTGCGAATAGGATAGGGGCAGTGCCACTCAGCAAGCGCTGCAAATAGGATAGGGGCAATGCCACACAGCAGGCGCTGCAAATAGGATAGGGGCAATGCCACACAGCAACCGCCATACATAAGATAGAAGCAAGACCACACAGCAAGCNTAGGGGCAATGCCACACAGCAGGCGCTGCAAATAGGATAGGGGCAATGCCACACAGCAACCGCCATACATAAGATAGAAGCAAGACCACACAGCAAGCGTTGCGAGTAGGATAGGGGCAATGCCACACAGCAAGCGCTGCAAACAGGATAGGGGCAATGCCACACAGCAAGCGCTGCAAATAGGGTAGGGGCAATGCCACACAGCAAGCGCTGCAAATAGGATAGGGGCAAGGCCACACAGCAGCCGCTGTACATAGGATAGGGTCAATGCTACACAGCAAGCGTTGCAAATAGGATAGGGGCAATGCCTCACAGCAAGCGCTGCAAATAGGATAGGGGCAATGCCACACAGCAAGCGCTGCAAATTGGATAGGGGCAATGCCACACAGCAAGCGCTGCAAATAGGATAGGGGCAACGCCACACAGCAACCGCTGCAAATAGGATAGGGGCAATGCCACACAGCAAGCGCAGCAAATACGGCGCTGCAAATAGGATGGGCAATGCCACACAGCAAGCGCTGCAAATAGGATAGGGGCAATGCCACACAGCAAGCGTTGCAAATAGGCTAGAGGCAATGCCACACAGCAAGCGCTGCAAATAGGATAGGGGCAATGCCACACAGCAAGCGCTGCAAATAGGATAGGGGCAATGCCACACAGCAAGCGCTGCAAATAGGATAGGGGCAATGC
>BGNK01003066.1:47415-60164 GCA_003297005.1 Symbiodinium sp. clade A Y106 | reverse complement strand
AGGATAGGGGCAATGCCACACAGCAAGCGCTGCAAATAGGATAGGGGCAATGCCACACAGCAAGCGCTGCAAATAGGATAGGGGCAATGCCACACAGCAAGCGCTGCAAATAGGATAGGAGCAATGCTACACAGCAAGTGCTGCAAATAGGATAGGGGCAATGCCACACAGCAAGCGCTGCAAATAGGATAGGGGCAATGCCACACAGCAGGCGCTGCAAATAGGATAGGGGCAATGCCACACAGCAACCGCCATACATAAGATAGAAGCAAGACCACACAGCAAGCNTAGGGGCAATGCCACACAGCAGGCGCTGCAAATAGGATAGGGGCAATGCCACACAGCAACCGCCATACATAAGATAGAAGCAAGACCACACAGCAAGCGTTGCGAGTAGGATAGGGGCAGTGCGAAGATGAAAAAACGCCATGACACCTAGCCCAACTGCATCATATGTGTCGCCTAACATGACAAAACAGAAAAGCCTGAAGTGCCTAGGATCTGACAGTCTGAGGGAGACCTTTGTGCTGGACCATAGTTGTCCTATCCTAACATCATTTCCACGAAATGGCTGCGGATGGGAGCGTCTCCACATGTGAGTGCTGATTTGCATGCGCAACTCATCAGGTCCGTTGCTATGCGATGTGAACCTATACTAAGCTTAGTTAAAGTGCAACTCGATGATGCTTGTCTCGCATGCACTCCCGCTCGACTCAAACTTCTACCACGTGGCGTCACATCACTGGCAAGGAGCATCACGGAGCACCAGCTGCAGCTAGTCGCAGTCAAACTGACGAAGGGAAATGCAAGTGGTATCATTTACCATGGTGAGGAGTGCCTTGCCCTCACGGCACAAGGTATGCACACTACGTTGAGCAAGGTCTCGCATGAGGGGCATTTCTGCGGGCACATTCATAGCAGCCTCGCATCGGGATAGCAACCGATCAAGGGGCAAACCTTCCTGCCGAGCATTGGCGCGGATGGCGCAGTATCCACCTACGAACCCGTCTCAGTGTGAGGGCAGGTGGCGATCGTGCGTTGTGCGAGCCCGCACCACACTCACATGCTGCAACCAAACCAGCCATGTGTTGGACCAAATTCGGGACAACCGTTGTGGGACGCAGCCTACTAGGGCAGTATGATATATCAGAGGACAACACAAGAGACTAGACCATAAGATAATGAACCATAGTTCAGTGTGATAGACTAATGCTATGTCGTATTACAACGATGGTATACTATATTAGGATATAGTATAACATTACGATATAAGATAACATAAGGTGATACCGAATGATACACGGTAAAACGAGATAATAATCGATAAGATATCCTAACACAGGATAAGGGTTGTTGGGTAGCACAAAAAGGCAGACTGTAAGGCAAGATAAGGTGATATGCATGTTACATCATATTACAGTATATTCTAGTAGGGTACGATGAAACATGAAATAACATGTAACGATGCATTGTATCATCTCATAATGAAACAGAAAAGACCACAATACAGGAAAGTGGACTAGATCAGACTTCAACTAGAATGTATTTTGTATAAAGGAATAGAATACAATATCGATACCATATGATTTCAGATATAATATAACGCACTATGCCGCAATAGAATATAATCACGCAGGATGTAATCAACTACAGTGCAGAGAACTAATTCAATGCAGTGGTGTATGATAGTACATCATGGGATAATCTGCTGTATTGTATTACCTATGATATACTAGAGTACAACATAGCATTATATAATCATATAGGCACACGCATGTAGATGGGGATGCGCCCCTTGCAGAGGTGTCTTCTGCAATTCTGCGATCAAGGGTGCAGAGAAGGACCAGGAGATGGCTGTGCAGGCATGCCCCGAACTTGTCTCGAAGTCTCCAAGGTTCCGAACACGAATAAAAGTGTAGGCTTCTCCCGTCACAATCCCTAAGCCCTATCGTTTGAAGAAGGTGCCTTCCTCCAGGTTTCAGATTACTCGAACCTACATGGATGACGATAGTGAAGTTCACATTGACACTTCTGGTGCGCTGCGATGTGATAATATAGCACATTCATACGCCAATTACATCTGCCTTCGAAAACCCTGGTAAAATGCAGCTTCATGTCCTGTAGTTTCTTAGTGGCGTATCAGGTGCCCCCACTCTTCCGCTCAATACACGAAGGCGTGTCAGGCAGCAGGTGAGACAATGGCCACACTGGAGACATCGACCAAGGCAGAACATTCCGGAAGCTTTGAGTCGCAGAACTCAATGAACCCGGCAAAGACTGTGCACATTTGTCGACCGTCTAGTCCACATTGTTTCCCATCGGGACAGAAGATATGTTCTGCTCTCGAGAAAACCCTAAGAGATCCTACAGCATATGATCCCACAGTGCACAGCATGCAACAGCTAGGGTCGGGCAAGTCGGGATCAAGATTCAAGAAGTTCCACATTTGCAACTTGGGCTCACTCAGAAAATCTGCGCAACACATGCCCGGAAGTTCAGTTCAAAGGAGACCGCAGTGCAGTACATGGGGCCGTTGTACCCTGTCTCGAGTGGTCGCCACAGAATTGTTGCTGCTCCGGCTTGCTTCGTTTCACGCAGTCGGACTCGCAGTCCAGTGTCCTGGAGTCTCTTTGCTCCGATTTGCTTCGTCTCATCGCTAGGTCGTCGGGGAGTCTCTGGGTGTTCAGCAATACCACTAGAAACAGTATTGTCAGGAATGCCAGGCGGCGGTACTTACAGACTTCTGGGGCTTACAGGACACAATGCGCGACAACACATGTCAGAAAATTCGGGGGGGGNGGGCACAGCACCCAGTCATACAATGGGAAAACAGGTCTGTGCCCGTTATTACTCTACCATAGCAACGGCGTGCTTGGGATGACAAAAAGTGAGACTCCATTGAGCAGTCGTAGCTCTTGGTTCTTCGATTCTAAGTCTCCAGGTTCTGTGTTGGTTTGGGGCGGCCTCTTGTGCCGGAGGCGCTGATGGTCGACAAGCATGAGCTCAAGAACGTATTGACCAAGCACCTCGACTCGCCGCTGATCGGTCGGTCCAACCTTCCGCTGGCACGGCAAAACTCTTGAACCAAAAGCCCGGAACCAGAAGCGAAGAAGCGAAATCCCCGATGGCAGCCGTCGCAAGCTCACCTTGGCACGGGCACCTCAAGGGTTGGAGTCCTAGGACTTTGGAAAGAAAGTTTTTGCCACTCAGGCTCTTCCGGGACATGGATGTGAATGACGATGGCTCTGTATGCTACACGGAGTTCAAGCAGTGCATGCAGGACTCTCTTGACCGCTTGTTTTGAAAGATATCCCTCAGACCTAGAGACCCTAAGCAAGGAAGAAAAAGAAGCTCTTCAGCTGATTGATACCTACTAACTTCAAATGCTCTCGAGGCCCAAAGCTCTCGGAAGCCCTCGGTGCGGAAAAAACGCCACGCCAAAATATCTGACACGTAGGGGGTCCTATGCCTCATCTTGAGCCCAGCTGCCAAATGCATGGGTTTCAAGAAGTACCCCAGGCTTTATGGCTTTGAAAAGCACCTTCTTCTGAAAACCTATGAGGACGAAAAGGTGAAGAACCTTTTCGAAGCCTTGGACCTCGGGGCAGGGGATGCGCCCCTCAGACTCATCTTACGGCTTCGAGCTTTTGGGATCAGGCTTTAAAGCTGTCCTGGCGTGACGTTGCAAGCCAGTTGCAAGAGGGTTGAGGGTTCAGAGTCCCGAAAAAGTGTCAAAAAGAGTCCAGAGAAAATGGCTGGCAGTCATAGCAGCAAGAACAGCGAAGCGAAGAATGACAATCCTCCTGGGAAGAGGAGTCTCGGACGTACATAGTCAGTTTGATGTTGTCGCGTGATGGCAACCTTAGAACCCGCGCGGCGGTGAAGGGTGCGCCATTTTTGCGGCCAAAAACTGGCCTTTGAAGCCTGAAAGACAATGCCCCGATGCTTCCTTTCTACGATCAGGAAGCAGCTTTTCAAGATTTTGGATGTCAACAAGGACCCGTGAGTCTGGGCTAAGGGCTCCAGCTCGAGTTAGCATGCCATTGTTGCCGTATTCGTGTGTCGACATGGAGCTGCTGCAGCGAGAAACGCATCTTATCCTGCAGTGCTCTAAGCGTGACAGGTGGGAACCTTTGCGAAGCATGGCAGGAGGTGAAGACCCGACTTTAGACTCATCCTGGGGCAATGGCACAAGGACACACAAGAAGACGAGACCCCAAAAGGGAGAAGAAAGGAGTAGAATTGCATTGTAAAACAAATACACCTTTAGACGTTATACAGCAATCCCTGTGTGTGGGCCAGGATAACTTGCTTGGGGTGGACGAGTTCCTGGACGGCTGCACGCAAACTGGCTTCGATAGTGAATGAGATCGGGATGGTTGGGGATACGACTTCAGGGCAGTCCATCTGAGCAGTGAGTAGCAGGGCGCATCTTGTGGAGACGCGAGACACATCATGCCGGGCTGGGATTGGATACTTAGCATTGGCCTCTCCTCCTTCATACAGGTCGGCTGAAGGAGGGGATTCTCTCTCGACTGGTGGATGTGTCGCACTGTCATGTTAGTTGCATAGCGCCCGTCGATCTTCTATAATACCTATGCCTTGCCCCGGCTCCATCGAAGCCTTTGGCAGAAGCGACCATGGACAACTGAAGTTCCGAGCAACCATGGACACCACCTGACTTGCCCTCGATTCTTCAGGAAGATCCAAGGGAATGCAAAAGCTATTGATCTCTTTGATCTCAGCGCCTCGGTGGCACTCGAGGTTGACGGCCAGGTAGGGTTACAGAACCACAATCAGCAAAACACACCTGCCTCTTGAAAGGCCTTCCAAGGTGAGGCTGTTTTCTATCGGCAAGACGAAGCGGTCTCACCGGTTCTGCGTGGACAGCAGATCTTCAAGTCTTGCGATGCTGTCTGGACGTGTTTGTCAGGTATGCAAACCGGCAAGCTGCGAAAGCAGATCCATGAAAATAGCATGGTGCAGAGGCAGGCCACTCCTATCATGCATGTCAGGGGCTTGAGCTTACGTACAGGGTGGTTGCCCAGGCTTCAACAAGGCAGGATGAGACACGGCGGATTTTCCGTTTCGGTAGTTATTTTGGCGAATCTAGGAGGACGCACGCATGTGGCACTGATCTTTCCTTACCCCCTTGACGAGGTTATCGTTGCCTTATTTGAAACTTCTTGCTTTGGTCGCTCTCTTGGGGGCAACCTTGGAAATTTCAGGTTTCGGATTAATTATCGTTACGGATCATTGCGAGGATCAGGAAGCCATATGCCGAAGCTAATTCACGCCTTGACCGGTCGAGATGTCAACAGCGCCGTGCTGTGGCACTGGGGGAGTAGGGTGATCTGTGCTGGTTGGGCGAGTGCATGCTGAACGCAACAATGCAGAGCTTCTGTCTGCCAGCCAACTCCAGTGTAAGCAGCCAAGCAGCAGCGGTGATTGCGCATTCCTTCAAATGCACCTGCATACGATAGAGGGGCGCACGTGCGTTTGTGCGCGCGCGACCGCATGCCTTCAAATCTTAGGCACATGCCATGCATGCATTTCGCTCGTAGTCCGGCGGGTGTTTGGCAATCGCCGTCGCCGAGAGGACCTGAAGATGCTACAGTTTCGGGATGAGGAACCCCAAACCAGTGCAAACACCAATTTTGCTGATGAACCCGAAACCCCCAAAACCTCATAACCATTAAGGCCCCAATATTCGAAGTCCCGATACTTCGGCTGCTCGTGCTGTTGTCGCCGAGATGCATGTACATGCTGCGTTCTGCAGGATACTGATGGCCAAGATGGATCTCATTGCGACGAAGCTGAAGACTCGAAATCCCACACATGCCAATTCGACACATTTGTAAGCAGGGTGGCTCGGGGTAGCTGAGTGTTAGTTAGTCTTCACATTTGTGGTAGTTGCTGCGGGCTGCCTGTTTCAATTTTGCACCCAACCTATTCTGCCGGAGGCTACACAAGCCGCCGAGGATTTACTTTAAGTTGTAAAGCTCAACATGCATCGTGCCCTCCAGACACGCAGACGAACGTTCTAGATGGATGATGCTCAAGACTTGAAGTTCCCACGAAGCTAATTTTGCATAAAATCCTCAGGCCCTAAACCCCCCCGCCCCCCCAAAGCCCCCCCCCGAAACAGCCCAAAGCTACACCCTCAGACCACGAACATAAAGGTCCAACAGAGACTCCGGGAGTCCCCAGGCATTTATCTTCTTCCAGAGAACGAGTGTCGGAGGGTCAAGCAGCCCGACTGGTAATCTAGCAGAAAGCCAGATGGCCATGAGTATGAAAGCTGCTGACCTGATGCAACTTTTCTCGGCCTAGTCGCAGGATGGGCAAGCTGTTGCCAGAGCCCAGCTCGCAACACGAGGAGCAAGCGAAGTGACAGATTTGTGTGAATGCTGACAGGGTGAGCTCGAAAAGCTACAGAGAAGTCGGGGAAAGACAGTTGAGCTCGAATTCTGCGGCTCATCCGTACAGATGGGCTTGAAACACAGTACGTCGCTAGAAGGCTCCCAAATTCGTGCATGTGCTACCATCGCGCCGCATGTTCCAAGGAAGTGGGTGAGAGCTGCAAGGCTTACGGGCTGCCCGTTCCCAGACAAATTCCCAAACTTATGTCCTGGACCAGTGGCCAGAGCTCCGGCTAACCTCTAAACAGCCTATCTCGGTACAGCTACTGTAGGGCTTCCCTTAGTGAGAATATTAGGGCGAAGCATGTACAAATCACAAATGCACGAAGCCGGTTCCTCTTTGCAAAGAGATCCGGGCGCTGGAGGCATCGTTTTAGTTGAAGCTCTCTCCCGCTGTCGAGCACGTAAGGCGTGTTTAAGGCAAACATTCCAGGCTTCTACAGAGTGGAAACCTACCAAAGCACGAAGCACGCTTCCGAGGCTGAAAATGGTTCGACTCTTCTGTTTCAGTTCGCTTGGAGACGCGAAAGCTCATTCCTTTTATAACATCAACCAAGCTCGACCTGTTGACTGTCAAGGCGTGAGTTCTTCACATTACATGCAGAGGGTTCTGGAGAGAGACTAACAGACAGAAATGGGCATCGACGCTGTCGGCTCTCATCCCGGTGCCCAGGAAGGTTGAGCACATGTAGTTTTGTATAATGAGCCCGTGTTGATGTGTCTATATTGACTCTGCAAGTCTGCTGTGGTCCTCAGTGACGTACCTGGCACTTGGCAAGACGACGGGCTCGCACAAACATGTAAGCCATGTTGCTGAGGACTGCAGATGTGTTCTCGTTGGGGCAGCTTATTTATAGCAGGTCTTGCGAATGTAGGAAGCCTTCATGTGCTTGCATGTTCTGAGTGAAGAAATATGCGAGGTTGCCCGTGCTTGGACAGCACGGCTCGGGTTGGGGGATAGGCGCGGAGGGACTGTTACAGAAGCTATGATGAGCGACTCGCACTGAGCTACAGAAAATGCTGGAACACTCGCTGACATATTATACAGGTTGAAACGGGCGGCAAAATTTCTGTCACGATGGCACATGGCCCCGGCGAAACACACGTTCTCAACCTAGGATTGTTGATGAGGGGCTTTTGGTCGTTTAGCACTTCAATCTGGCGTAGTCGTCCAGGTCATTCTCGGCACGGTTTGACTTGGTCGGAGTTGTTCGACTGATGTCCGGTCAGTCTTGTTGCGCCCACGAGCCAGGGACCAAACTTCCGAGCCGAAGAGCAAAATGCCCTGAATGGGCCAAGGTGGACCGTGGCGACGATCAGGTCGCTGGGGCTGAGAAGCAACTGGGGCCAGGAAGCTTTGGCCGTCGCAGCTGTCACAGCCCCAGTGTAGATGTCTCAAGCTTTCGTGCTGCATAAAGGCAATATCGGCCTTGCACACTACCATAGCAGCACTATGAAGACCTGAGTGATGGGGATAGCGGGCTTGGTAATGCTTTATGCAGGGAGGGGTCAGGGTGTAGGGCTTAGGGGGCAAAGGGTTTAGAGGGCTAGAGCTTCGAGTTTAGGGTTTGTGGCTTTCGACATTGGGGGTTTACAGGGTATGAGGGCCCTTAGTGAGATGTGAATGATGCAGGGGCCCTCAAGGCTGAAAAGTGTGATCCGAAGCTGAAGCCGAGTTTGAGCTAGAGTCTTTTATGGGCGGTCTGGAGAAGTCGGAACCAGCTTCCTTTGAAGCGCATCTGCCTGTCTCACTTTCTCGCGTGTTCTCTCTCTCTCTCTCTCTCTCTGTCTCTCTCTCTCGCTAGACCTGAACTTCTGAGCCCCCGATCGACTCCAAGCCTCCAAGCTCCGACACCCTAAACCAAAGCTTCAATCCCAAACCCCCAAACCTGCAAACCCAGCCTTTAGCCGACTCCTAAACTAAACCCCCCAACCGCTGGTATTTCTGCTGACTGAGGATCCCATGTGGGCAATGCAGAGTAAAACAAGTCCTAACCCTAAGCTTAGCCGTAACCGCTAAACCTTAAGCGCGTAAACCCGAAGCCCTAAACTTCTCCGACCTTCGACTTTGGGACCTCGCCTGGCTTGTCCGAGTTGTGAGCGTAAACCCTAGACCCAAAACCCAAAGTCCCAAACCCCTAAGCTCTAAGTCGTGAACGTCGGAGGTGGCAGCTCGGACTTCGTTGGTCGTCAGATGTGCAAGCAGCAACAATAGCGCGAGAAAAAAGGAGTGCGTTGTTTGTCCGCGTTGAAGAGTCGGGCGCCCGGCGCTTGCATGCATGTCACGTGGTGAATCATATTGGTGTCTCGCGGAATGGTGAAGTTGACGCGCGTTCACCATGATGTGTACTGAAACATGTAACCGGAATGATTCAGAATGATTGCATTAGCCCGAGTTGGCTGCCACACAAATTGCTACGTGCCCGTGACTTTTTGGAAATCAAACGCAGCA
This sequence comes from Symbiodinium sp. clade A Y106, assembly GCA_003297005.1. Taxonomy (NCBI): domain Eukaryota; class Dinophyceae; order Suessiales; family Symbiodiniaceae; genus Symbiodinium; species Symbiodinium sp. clade A. The sequence continues at coordinate 51,290 of BGNK01003066.1, read as the reverse complement.
TTGAACTAGCAACTCCACCAGCTTACTACACGAGTGCGATAGCGACAAAGCCTGTAAATGAGATGGGCCATGTAGTCATCTACTCCTACATGGATCGATCTGAAATTGCAGCGGCTTGTCCGTGAGCAGAACGCCATGGCAGACAGTTTCCTTTGGGTGTGCTTTAGCAACCGCCCTCACAAGGCTGGCACAAATCCAAAGCCACGTTTTGTTAAACGAACCTCACGAAAAGGTAGCTGGCGTTCGGACGTTGTGCGGTGACACGCTCTTCCCGCAGCTGCACTGGCATGCGCGCACCCCAGAAATTTCAGACTGCGGTGCTACTAGTTGAAATTCAGCACGGAGGTTAACACGGCGTTTCCTTCACAAGGTTGCAACCGGCATGTCCGCGCCCTTCCGGAAGGAGGGTGCGCAAAACGTGCGTGCAACAGGGTCGATGGTGAATTCCATCAACAAAGCCTGCGACCTGGCCGACTTGCAAAGGAGCGGGATTGTGTTGATCCACTTAGCAACACATATCTATACATAGCACAAACGTCGCTGTATTGTCGCTTGAAGGAAGGCGCTTGTGGTCATATCAGATGATCTGAGCGACCCCCGGCTTGTCGATGGGGAGCCTGGTAGTTGGGCGGACAGCCTTGGGCGCAAATTGACCCTGGAGGCCCGGGCAAATTGTCAACCATTGCAACAACATGTTAGTCTCCTAACAGGCAGCAGCAGAGCGCCTTTTCCGGCACATGAAGTCCATTGGAGCGAAGCTGGGTTTTGAGCCCAGACAGATCTTCGTTATGGGCCCAAAAAGAGCGAGAACATGTCATACATCATGATGAGGTGGGCCGTACCCGCTGCCCAATCCACGCTACCGGCTTCAAGTGCCGGAGTTCTCCCTCGCCGGCATCATTTTGGGAGACTTCTGGATTGCCACCCCGCCGATCTCCTTCAGATGGCGGGAGGAGCTTTCGGGAAGAGCACACACACCAGTTGGAGCAGCTTGATAAGCCGTGCTTTGCAAGAAACTAAGAGAACTTGCTTTGTAATCTGAAGGAGGCATACCCAAAGCCTGACATTGATGCTTGCGCGCAGGCCTTCGGATTTCGTAGAAGGAACGTGCGCTGCATGACTCAATGCGAAACGAGGCTTTGCAGGAAGGCCCACTTCTTCGTTGGAATCGCCTGTCAATTCCTGCCCGTCACTATGAGGCAGGCTTGACGTTTACAGGTTGTGTTCATCCGTGTGCATCCAATCGTACAAGCATTTTTTGCCTTTGCCGATTCCTGGTGTCATGTCGAGGTAGACGGGGCCGGAAACGGCGATGCACGCAAGAAGAAGGACAGGAAGGCAACAGAAACAACACACACAGACACACATGATGAATCATGTCTTTTTTCTGCTCGGGCAGGCACGGGCATTTCTCCTGCGCACATGGAGAACTGACGACGGAGACCCCGTCTTTTGCGGAGGCAGATAACGCCATGCTCCGCTTTGACCGGTCAGCTCACCAGATTTGGATTGGAGGCCGCAGCGACTCGGAAGTCCAGCTGCGTAACGGCTTGATGCTCATCAAGGATCCCGGGGGTGTGCGCAAAACAGCCCACAATGCATCCGAGCTTGCGATTTCGTGACATTCGGCCAAGTTAGGATGTCAAGTTGCGGGAGCTGGCGCGAAGACTCACGGATATCCTCAAGGCACGTGCTGTCATAGTGTTTCCCGCAGCATTCCAGTCGTGAAAGCTCGTTAAATCCGAAGTCAAAGACCCTGGGCCGTCAATCGGCAAGCCGTTCCTCCACGGCAACCTGAATTCCGCAAATATCTCAATTAGGCAAAATGTCTCTGTTTCAACGTGATGGCAAAGAAAGCTCAATTAAGCCCAGTGGGTGCCGGCAACCAACACCCGCCTTTCAGAGTTCAACGCACGTGCAGATTTTGAAGGAAGCTCGCATCCCCGAGACGGCGCTCCAGCAGATCCTGGAAAGAAGCCGCGGAAAGCGGGATGTAGAGCGCGAGGCATGAACAAATCGAGCCAGACTGAAAATGGACTGAGAAGATCTGTTAATTTTGGCTGTAGGCTGCATGCAGTGCGACGTCGTCGAAGCTGAAAGGCCGGCAGTACACTCGCAGGCGCATCGGAAGCGACTGGTCGGCGCTACTGTCTGCATGTGCTTACAGACAGGAGCCGTGGAGTGGCCATCCATGGGCGCAAACGCAAGCCAGGCCCGAAAAAGAAGGCAGGCTTGCTCGGATGTGGTTCGACGGAAGCTAAGCTGTCGATGTCTGCGAACTTTGGTGCAGGCGATTCACAAATGCTCGGCCTCCTTGAGGAGTCGCTTGACGAGGGCCAAAGCAGCCGTCCGCGACCACCGATGAAAAGACTTGCAAGTGCGGAGGGGCACAAATGCGGGAATCTATTCAGTTAGCTGCTAGCTGTGCAACCCGACAAACAGCAAATGCAAAGTTTGCAGCTTGCGCCCAACATCCATGCCCAGCCACGCACAGCCCAGGGTCCCTACTACAGCTGTGGGTGCGAGCTGTGGCTGCTTAGGTGCTGCTAAGGGCATGTCGGTCTCCGCGTGTTTACGTCAACGTCAACAACGACAACAACAACAGAAATTAGCAACAACAACAACCCATTTCCACGGCTCCGATGGCCAGAAACGGAAAATCCCAGGTTTTCCAAGGATGGTTGCTGGAAAAGGGAGCATTCACCTGCAAACTCGACGATTTTCGTGGATTTGCGCGGGTTTTTACCAATTTCGGCGTCTCCAATGGAAAAATTGGGGCTTGAATTTCTGTTACCAAATTCTGCTTTTAGAATGTGCCATTTACATTAGGCTGTGGCTGGACCCATGTCAACGGCTCCGATGGCTAGAAACACGGAAAGTCCAAGATTTTTCAGGGATGGCTGCTGGAAAAGGAAGCGTTCACCGGCAAATTCGGTGATTTTCGTGGATTTGCGGGTCTCCACCAATTTCGGCGTCTCCAACAACAAACTGGGGCTCGATTTTCTGTTACCAAATTCTGCTTATAAAATGTGCCATTTACATTAGGCCGCGGGTGGATCTCGGTTTTTTTCTTTCTTCTTGTTGTTGGTGGTGGTGGTGGTGCTGTTGTTGTTGGTGTTGTTGTTAGAGAGAGGGACAGAAGGAGAAAGAGAGAGAGAGAGAGAGTGAGAGAGCGAGGCAGAAGAGAGAAGAGAGAGAGAGAGAGGGAGGGAGGGTTTCCATTGCTCGGTATGCAGATGTTTTCTTTGTTGGACCTGTTCTCAATGCTTGATGAGGGCATAGGCAGAGAAAGATTGAGCGGGGGAGTATACACCTCTCTTGTGCTGGGTCTTTCGTTACTTGAGTTCCTCTATAACCAAGCTCCCAGGGGGAAAAACCTCCAGGGAGAGAGGACACCTCGCCAAGGATCCGCGGGGGGTGCGCGCGCAGGGGGGGGGGCCACCTAGGACGCTGGTGCTTCCTCACGCCCTCAACCCCCACCATAGCCCTGGCGAAAGAAAGAAAGAGAGAAAGAGAGCGAGGAGAGAGAGATGAGAGACGAGAAAGAAGAGAATTCTTCTAATTGGCGGGGGTGGTGGTGGTGCAGTTAATTTTGGTATTCTTACTATAGAGACGGAGAAAGAGAGAGAGGAGAGAGAAATAGAGGGAGAGAGAAGAGAATAGAGAAAGACAAGAGAGAAGAGAAGAAAGGAGAGGAAACATAGGCATAAAATATAGAGAACTAAATTTGCCGTATTTGATAATTTTCTTTTCAGCTTTAATTTAAATTCAAATCTTATAGATGTAGCTTCGTTATTGATAAAATATATTTCTTTAATCGGAATTATTGAATAATGGATCGTTGTATTCATTTTATATCTCAAAGCTTATTAATA
>BGNK01003066.1:36549-46974 GCA_003297005.1 Symbiodinium sp. clade A Y106 | reverse complement strand
TCGAAAGATCGAAGGTTAAGATTCGAAGATATATTGGATATTCTAAGTGAGAAATATATCTATTTGATATCTTTTTTTAGGTATATCGACAGTTAGAACGATAGGCATCTAATTATAAGATCGAAGATGCAGATTGGATGATCTCTCTTGAAGAATCTATATTATCAATTTTGGATAGTTCGAAGATTAAAGCTCGAAGATATATATTGAAGAATTTGATATATTTATATAATTGCCAGATCTTCCAGGGATCGAAACTTAAGATTCGAAGATATCTATTCAAGAAATCCGGCATAATTCATGAATTGAGAAGAATTCGAAAATAAATATTGAAAAATTTGCCTTCTTCACGTAATTTTACAACCTTGAATAACCCGAAGATTAAGATTTGATGGTATATATTAAGAAATCTTTATTTGATATTTTTTCAGGACCTTCGGAAATCGAAGATAAATACCCGAAGTTATATCTAGAAAAATGTTTGCTATATATTCATATATAGCTTCCGAAAGATCCAAGATCAAGATTCGAAGATAAATCTCGAGGAAACTAATGACATTTGTTTAATTATGAAAAGTCGGACAAATAGATGATGAAGATTCGAAGATACAGCTTGAAGGAATTTGATTAATTATTGATTTGTAAGAACTTCGATGAATCGAGGAATAAGAATCGAAGATATATTTTATGAATATTTATATTATATATTTCGAAAAAGGATTTTCGGAAAATTGAAGAAGAAGATTCGGAGATATATCTTGAAGAAATTTGATCTAATTATTTAATTGTAAGATCTTCGATAAATTGAAGAATAAGATTCGAATATGTTTCTTGACAAAATCTTATCATTTATATATTTCAAGACCTTTCATTGATCGAAACTTAAGATTCGAAGGTATATTTTATAGCATTTATTCATTTTTTCCTTCCCTCGCAGCGCCCCAAGTACGCCCAGCGTAGGCCCCGCGACTGCACGGTTGGCAGAAGGTAGCTTGCAGCTGCAGGGCACCCACCCCATGCCGTAGCACAAAAGCAGGTACCAATGTGCAGCAGCAAGTGTAAGCACAGTACGCCTGCAGAACTGGAGAACCAAAGGGCTACATCGACATGTAACAGTTGAAACAGTTGAACGAGTGATTATGCCAAGATGGAAAAAGGCAGTTGCATCCGCATTAGCAATGCATATTGCAAACTCNGCAAACTCATGTCGAATCCAGCAGTGCTCCCAGTTGCACTTCTCCAGCTCTGCGAAGGAAGATCGCAGCACAATCACGAGCAAACAGTCGTGTCTCTGATGTTGTGAGCAGTTTAGCAGACCTGCCATTGGGATTTCCTTACGAGCCCGCCTTCGCTGAGTTTGCCTAGTCGCGAGCACGATATTGTTCAGTCCCTTGCACATGGCTGCACACCATCACCGAGGCAACCATATAAGTCACTGTACATGTGTCTAGCAGTGCACATGTCACAGTCATAGCATGGCATCATGATTGGGGATATTGCATATCTCACCCGCCGCCGTGCCAGCGCATCTTTGGAGAACTATGCAAAGTATGTCAGGGGCTCGAACCAGAGCACATGGCACATCACGATGAGTCCATGCCGAGAGTAGCGCAGCAAAGCCTGCGTTGTTTCCAGATGTCCTCAAGGGNGTCAGGGGCTCGAACCAGAGCACATGGCACATCACGATGAGTCCATGCCGAGAGTAGCGCAGCAAAGCCTGCGTTGTTTCCAGATGTCCTCAAGGGTGCCTCTGAAGATGCAAGCAGGACAAGCGGAGCTTGAGTGGAGTTCATCACGATGGTCTTCTTTGTGCCCTCCTGTGTCTCTCTGGCCTCCCACGTACCATCGAACGCAGCAGAGAGAGCCTGTGACAGTGTATGTTGTATCCACAGTGCAACATCCGTATCTCGCCTCAGATGCCAAGCATTGACGCAGGGTCTCCATGGCAATGACGATGGAAATGAGTTGCCCACAGTGAGGAAGGACTTAATCGCATGTGCAAGATGGCCTGCCACACGCGCAAGTGTGAAGCAATCCGCACCTGCCATGAGACGCGCCAGCGCGCTTGCATGCATGTAGCTGTAACGACCACCCTGTTGGAAATTTCCTTTAAGCACCTCCGCCGCGATCAAAGCTGCAGCTGCTCCAGAAGCTTCGCGAGATGTTGTCTTTCGTTACTTGAGTTCCTGTATAACCAAGCTCCCAGGGGGAAAAACCTCCAGGGAGAGAGGACACCTCGCCAAGGATCCGCGGGCGGTGCGCGCGCAGGGGGGGGGGCCCCTAGGACGCTGGTGCTTCCTCACGCCCTGTAGAGGCAGAGAGTGAGTTTGCCTTATAATTATTTAAGACAAAATTTTGAAATAAGACGAGTCCAAGGATCTCAAAATTCGAAGAGCTTCGGTTCAGCGATTCCCAGGAACTAAATGAATGCAGGTCCTCTGGTCCCGCATGGCTAGAAGATGCTAATTATCAGAAGATTTCAATATTATAAGATCTAAAAATAACTATCCAAGATATAGCCTAGAATAATAGAAGAATAATAATCAAGAATCAGAATCCAGGATCCAAGGACTATCATCGAAAATATATCTCGTAAATTCCAAGGATCCAGGGTCCAAATTCGAAGATATAGATCTTCTTACTTTAAATTCTATCATAGAATCAAAATTTCAAATATGAAATAATTTCAAGGTCAAAATCTCCAAATTATTAATTTTAAGAAAAATATATGAGAAAGGAAAGATAGAATATAGTATATTAGAATATTTTTCTTTGATTAAGAAATGAATAAAATTCATAAAACATATTTTTGATGGCGTCGATTTTGTCATATCGTCGCAATATAATTTTTATTAGAAATTAGAAGATTCTTAAGAATCTATCTTAAATCTCTTCTTTGATTTTTCCAAAGCCGCCGAGACGTAATCTATCTTTTCTTATTTATATATCATATAGAGATTTCGCCAAATTCATATTTATATTCAATAAATGAAATGGAGTTCTCAAGAAAGAATCAAAAGATAAGAGACATAGACGAGAATTGGGAATTAAGAAACAACAAAATGATCAATAGGAAACATTGAAAAGATAGGAGCTACCAAATAATAAGAAAGAAGTACGAGACGAGAAATAAGAATCCGAATCAAGATATAACAAAAAGGAGATAGAAGATAGGAGGCACTAGATATCAGATAAGAGAAAGGAATCAGAAGATTATAAATGAATGATAAGAGATAGAAGATAATATTAGGTCATAGATAAACAATAATCTGGAATTTATAATAGATGATAAATAAAAAGTAATATTAAGAGTAATATATCAGCTAGAGAAAAAGTAATAAATGAAAATATTATACAGAATAAAATAGTTAGAATATAGAACATCTAATTATATTTATTTCTCAGATTTATTGAATGGAAAATGATTATGCATATATATTTTATTAATGTATATTATATTTCAGATTAAGATTTACAATCTCGAGAATTTAAGATTATTCAGATAATATATGACAGGTCTATATTTATAAATATATATTTGGGCTGAATCTTTTCTTATTAATATATTTTTGAGCAGGACTAAAATATCGACATATTTTCTTTCAAAAATAACTATGAATAATTGAAATTTTTCAATTAGGATTTGAAACCTTCAAGACATGATGGAGCAATATGTTCTTTAGAATTTTGGATTATGATCATATAAACTATATTGAATACATAGGTAATATTTATGCTCTTGAAATGTTGATAGATTCGAATCATATCATCTTTTAAATATATGAAGAAATATCTGATATATATTTAATTATGATCTTCGAAAGATCGAAGATTAAGATTCGAAGATATATTGGATATTCTAAGTGAATGATATATCTATTTGATATCTTTTTTTTAGGTATATCGACAGCTAGAATGATAGGCATCTAAATATAAGATCGAAGATGCAGATTGGATGATCTCTCTTGAAGAACCTATATTATCAATTTTAGATATTTCGAAGATTAAAGCTCGAAGATACATATTGAAGAACTTGAAATATTTACATAATTGCCAGATCTTCGAGGGATCGAAACTTAAGATTCGAAGATATCTATTCAAGAAATCCGGAATAATTCATGAATTGAGAAGAATTCGAAAATAAGTATTGAAAAACTTGTCTTCTTCATATAACTTTACAACCTTGAATAACCCGAAGATTAAGATTTGATGGTATATATTGAGAAATCTTTACTTGATTTTTTTCAGGACCTTCGGAAATCGAAGACTAATACCCGAAGTTATATCTAGAAAAAATATTTGCTATATATTTATATATAGCTTCCGAAAGATCCAAGATCAAGATTCGAAGATAAATCTCGAGAAACTAATGATATTTGTTTAATTATGAAAAGTCGGGCAAATAGATGATGAAGATTCGAAGATACAGCTTGAAGGAATTTGATTAATTGTTGATTTATAAGAACTTCGATGATTCGAGGAATAAGAATCGAAGATATATTTTGTGGAATGTTTATATTATATATTTCAAAAAAGGATTTTCGGAAAATTGAGGAATAAGATTCGGAGATATATCTTGAAGAAACTTGATCTAACTATTTAATTGTAAGATCTTCGATAACTCCAAGAATAAGGTTCGAATATGTTTCTTGAAAAAATTTTCTCATGTCTTATATTTCAAGACCTTTCATTGGTCGAACGAAACTTAAGATTCGAAGGTACATTTTATAGCATTTATTCATTTTTTCCTTCCCTCGCAGCGCACCAAGTACGCCTAGCTTGCAGCTGCAGGGCACCCACCCCATGCCGTAGCACAAAAGCAGGTACCAATGTGCAGCAGCAAGTGTAAGCACAGTACGCCTACAGAACTGGAGAACCAAAGGGCTACATCGACATGTAACAGTTGAAACAGTTGAACGAGTGATTATGCCAAGATGGAAAAAGGCAGTTGCATCCGCATTAGCAATGCATATTGCAAACTCNCAGAACTGGAGAACCAAAGGGCTACATCGACATGTAACAGTTGAAACAGTTGAACGAGTGATTATGCCAAGATGGAAAAAGGCAGTTGCATCCGCATTAGCAATGCATATTGCAAACTCATGTCGAATCCAGCAGTGCTCCCAGTTGCACTTCTCCAGCTCTGCGAAGGAAGATCGCAGCACAATCACGAGCAAACAGTCGTGTCTCTGATGTTGTGAGCAGTTTAGCAGNGCAAACTCATGTCGAATCCAGCAGTGCTCCCAGTTGCACTTCTCCAGCTCTGCGAAGGAAGATCGCAGCACAATCACGAGCAAACAGTCGTGTCTCTGATGTTGTGAGCAGTTTAGCAGGCCTGCCATCGGGATTTCCTTACGAGCCCTCCTTCGCTGAGTTTGCCTAGTCGCGAGCACGATATTGTTCAGTCCCTTGCACATGGCTGCACACGATCACCGAGGCAACCATACATATGTCTAGCAGTGCACATGTCACAGTCATAGCATGGCATCATGACTGGGGATATTGCATATCTCACCCGCCGCCGTGCCAGCGCACCTTTGGAGAACTATGCAAAGTATGTCAGGGGCTCGAACCAGAGCACATGGCACATCACGATGAGTCCATGCCGAGAGTAGCGCAGCAAAGCCTGCGTTGTTTCCAGATGTCCTCAAGGGNGTCAGGGGCTCGAACCAGAGCACATGGCACATCACGATGAGTCCATGCCGAGAGTAGCGCAGCAAAGCCTGCGTTGTTTCCAGATGTCCTCAAGGGTGCCTCTGAAGATGCAAGCAGGAAAAGTGGAGCTTGAGTGGAGTTCATCACGATGGTCTTCTTTGTGCCCTCCTGTGTCTCTCTTGCCTCCCACGTACCATCGAACGCAGCAGAGAGAGCCTGTGACAGTGTATGTTGTAACCACAGTGCAACATCCGTATCTCGCCTCAGATGCCAAGCATTGACGCAGGGTCTCCATGGCAATGACGATGGAAATGAGTTGCCCACTGTGAGGAAGGCCTTAATCGCATACACGCGAAAGTGTGAAGCAATCCGCACCTGCCATGAGACGCGCCAGCGCGCTTGCATGCATGTAGCTGTAACGACCACCCTGTTGGAAATTTGCTCTAAGCACCTCCGCCGCGATCAAAGCTGCAGCTGCTCCAGAAGCTTCGCGAGATGTTGTGCCATGGGCGAGGGCTGAGCACTCTCGCCCCGTAGCTTGACCCCGATCACTCTGAGGGAAGCGCCCCCCTCCAGCATCTGAAGCAGCTCGAAGGCCCGATTGGCAGCCGCTCCCCGCAAGCTCACAGCCAGTATGAACGGCAAGGTGGGGTAAACAACAAACATTCTTCAAGATACGTCTTCGAGACTCAAACCTCGACCCACTGAAGGCCTTACAAGTAAATCAAAAAGCACCGGGTTCCTCAAGATACATCTTGGAGTCTTCACCCTCGACCCACCGAAGGCCTTTCAATTAGGTAAACAACAATAGTTTCCATCAAGATACATCTTCGAGCCTTATCCTTCCACCTACCGAAGGCCTTACAGTTGAGAAAACAACACAATTTCCATCAAGATACACCTTCGAGCCTTAACCTTCCACCCACCGAAGGCCTTACAATTAGGCAAACAACACAGGCTCACTCGAGGTACATCTTCGAGTCTTAACCTCCACCCACCGAAAGTCTTACAGCTAAGTAAACAACACCGGTTTACTTTCTTCGAACCTGAACCCTCGACCCACGGCAGGCCTTGCAAGTAAGTAAGCTACACACGTTTCCTCGGGTTACACCTTCGAGCCTTATCCCTCGACCCACCGAAGGCCTTACAAGTAGGTAACTGCGCAAGTTACATAAAGATACATCCTCGAGCCGTAACCCTCAAACCACGGAAAGCCCTACAATTAAGTGAACAGCACAAGTATCTCAAGACCTACAACTAAGTAAACAACACGAGGTTCATCAAGAAGCGTCTTCGAGCCTTTACCCATGACCCACCGAAGGCCTTACCATTAAGTAAGCAACACAAGATACTCTTCGAGGTACATCCTCGAGTCTTAACCCTCGACCCACCGAAGGCCTTGCAATTCAGTCGACAACACAAGTATTTCTTAAGGTACATCTTCGAGTCCTAGTTCTTATCTCCCCCAAGGCCTTACAACTAAGTACGCAACACAGGTATTATCAAGATGTATCTTGGAGTCTCAACGCTCGACCCACCCAAGGCCTTCCAATTAAGTACACAACAGAAGCTTTCTGAAGCTACATCTTCGAGTTTTAACCCTCGGCCCACCGCAGGCCATGCAATTAAGCAATTAACAGAAGGCTCATAAAAATGTATCCTCGAGCCGTAACCCTCAAACCAATGCAGACCTGGCAAAAAAAAAGAGCACAAGTTTCCGGAATAAGCATTCATGTTCGAGTCTTAACCCTCGGCCTACCGTAGGCTTTAAATTTCAGTAAACAGCAGAAGTTTCCTCCAGATACATCTTCTTATCTTGGCCCATGTCCCACCGAAGGCCTTGCAATTAAGTAAACAAAGCAGCTTTCATCAAGATACCTTTCGAGCCTTTACCCACGGCCCACCGCAGGCCTTACACTTAAGTAAATAAACACAGGTTTCTTCGAGATACATCCTCGAGTCTTAACCTTCGACACACCGAAGGCCTTACAAGCAAGCAAATAACATCTTCGAGTCTTGACTCTCAAGTCACCCAAGGCCTTACAACTAAGTAAACCACACAGTCTTTCTCAAGATACATCTTGGAGTCTCAACCCTCGACCCATCGAAGGCCTTACAATTAGGTAAATAACTCAGTTTTCCTCGAGATAGAAATTCGGGTCCTAACCCTCGACCCACCGAATGCCTTACAATCTAGTAAACAAGTCAAGTTGTCTCAAGATACATCTTCGAGCCTCTACCCTTAACCCACCGAAGGCCTTACAATTAAGTAAACAACACAAGTTTCGTCAAGATGCATGTTCCGGTCTTGACCCTCGGCCCACCGAAGTCCTTACAATTAGGTAAACTACACAATTTTCCTGAAAATATTCTTCGAGTCTTATCCCTCGACCCACCGACAGGCTTACAATTCAGTAAACAACTCAAGATTCATCAAAATGCATCTTCGAGCCTCTGCGCTTGACACACCGAAGGCCTTACAACTATGTGAACAACGCAATTTTTTCAAGATGCATCTAGAAGTCTTAACCATCAGCTCACACAAGGTCTTGCAACCAAGTAAACAACACAAGATTCGTGTCCACCGAAGGCCTTACAATTAGGTAATCAGCACGAATTACCTCAAGATGCATCTTGTTATCTTGACTCATGCCTCAACGAAGGCCATATAATCAAGTATACAGCACAAGTTTCATCAGGATATATCCTCGAGCCTTTATCATTGACTCACCGCAAGGCTCACAATTCAGTAGACAACCCAAGTGTCCTCAAGATACATCTTCTAATCTTAGCTCCCGACCCACTGAAGGCATTACAATTAAGTAGTCAACACGACCATCCGAAAGCATGCCTTGCAATTCCGTAGATTCCACAGGTTTTGCCAAGATACATCTTCGAGTCTTGAACCTCGGCCCACTCAAGGCCTTTCAGATAAGTAAACAACAGAAGATTCGTCAAATACCCTGATCGAGTCTTGAAACCTCGACCCACCGAAAGCCTTACAATTAAGTAAACAACACAAGCGTGATAAAAATACATCCTCGCGCCTTTTCCCTCGAACCACTGAAGGCCTTACATTTAAGTAAACAACACAATTTTGCTGAAGATACATCTTCGAGTCTTAACCCTCGACCCACCAGAGGCCTGACAATTAAGTAAGTTTCATCAAGATACATCTTCTAGTTTGTACCTTGGACCCACCGCAGGCCCCACAATTGATTAACCGACACATACAAGATACAAGTTCCCGTCTTAACCCTCAACTCACCCAAGGCCTTACAACAAAGTAAGCAACACAAGATTCGTCAAGATATATCTTCGATTTTAACCCTCTACTCACGGAAGACCTGACAATCAAGTACTTAACACAAGATTATACAGTACATCCTCGAGCCGTAATCCTCGAAACACTGGAGGCCTTACAAATATCTAAACAGCACAAGTTTCCTGAAGGTACATGTTCGAGTCTTAACCCTCGGCCTACCGAAGACCTTCCAGTTAAGCAGACAACACAACCTTCATCAAGATACATCTTCTTGTCTTGACCCTCGACCCACCGAAGGCTTGCAATTAAGTTACTTCGAGAAAGACCCTCCAGTCATAAATCTCGACCTTACGACTCAGTAAACAACACAAATTTCATCAAGATACCTCTTGGAGTCTCAACCCTCGACCCAACAAGACCTTACAATTAAGTCAACAACACAAGTTTGGACAAGATGCAAATTCGGGCAGTGTTTTCTTGACACACCGCAGGCTTTACCGTTAAATCAACAAATATAAATGTCTTCGAAATACATCCTCGAGTTTTAACCCTCGACACACCGAAGGCCTTTCAAATAAGTAAGCAACACAGCTGAAGATTCCTCTTCGAGTCTTAACCCTCGACCCACCCAAGGCCTGAAAATTCAGAAAACCGCACAAGTTTTATCAAGATACATCTTCGAGCCTCTACCCTTGACCAAGCGCAGGCCTTACAATTAAGTAAACAACACAAGTGTCCTGGAGACACATCTTCGAGTCTTAACCTTCCACTCACCGAAGGCCTCAAAGTTACCTAAACAGTACAAGGTTCCTCGAGATACATCTTCTAGTCTTAGCCCACGGCCCACCGACAGGCTTAATTTTAAGTGAGCAATACAAGTTTCGTCAATATACTTGTTCGAGTCTTAACCTTCTGCCCACGGAAGGCCTTACAATTAAATCAAAAGCACAAGGTTCGTCAAGATACATCTTCGAGTCTTAACCTTCCACTTACCGAAGGCCTCAAAGTTACCTAAACAGTACAAGGTTCCTGGAGATACATCTTCTAGTCTTAGCCCACGGCCCACCGACAGGCTTATTTTTAAGTGAGCAATACAAGTTTCGTCAACATACTTGTTCGAGTCTTAACCTTCTGCCCACGGAAGGCCCTACAATTAAATCAAAAGCACAAGGTTCGTCAAGATACATCTTCGAGTCTTAACCTTCCACTCACCGAAGGTCTGCCCTTACGTAAACAGCAATACTTTCCTGAAGATACCTCATAACCTTCGACCCACCGAAGACCTTGCAATTCAGTATACAACACAAGTCTCGTCGAGATACATAGTCTAGTCTTCGCCCTCGACCCGCTGAAGGCCTTACAATTAAGTAAGCAACACAAGGGTTGTCAAGATATACAATGGTTTACTAACCATGGGGCATGCTCCATCATAGTTCGGCGAAGGGGGGCTTGAGAAGGGGGGGCTTCTCGAAGGGGGCTTGAGAAGCCCACTGCCCCGCGGGGGG